>WBMZ01013053.1:108773-126564 GCA_013400975.1 Atrichornis clamosus
CTTCCTTCCTCCTGCCTGCCTGCCTGCCTGCCTGCCTGACTGCCTGCCTTCCTGCTTGCCTGCCTTCCTGCCTTCCTGCCTTCCCTCCTTTCTCTTCCCCTGATAGAAAATCTCCTGTTTCATTTGTGAGGCCCTACAGGGCAGCAGATAGGAGGGATGCCCAATACAGAGGTTTCCCTTTTTTTCTCTCTGTCTGGCTGAACACAGTGAATGAAGGGACAGGCGGCAGCGGTGGCAAGTTCCTACCCAGCGCAGCAGATGTGTCTCCTCTGTGACTGCCCCACCTCCGCAGGTGCCCTGGCATTGTGAGTCCGAGGCTCTGCAAGTGTAACCAAACAGTAACAAGGGCAATGGTTCATTTAACATGGAGGTGTTGGGAGGCTGAATCTGGCTATGTCCTGTGTCAGAACTGGTGCTGTAAAGCAAAACAAACGAGACTCCCTTCTGAAGGGAACAGAAACCCCAACAGACAGACTGCACTCACTTCTTCAGGACGCCTGCAGCCTCTCCGGGGCCAGGGTTAATGATGTGAAGAGAAGCCTTCCTGCCCTGGTACAACCCTCAGATTATCATCCATTATTGATTTTTCAGGCAGGCAGTGATGAAGTTGCAACAAGGACTCTGAAGTCAATCAAGAGAGACTGCTGGGCTTTGGGACAACTGGTTAAGTGATCAGGAGTACAATTGGTGCTCTTCTCTATCCCTCCAGGTGTAGGGAATGATGAGGAAAGAGAGGAAGGTCCAGCAGATCAATACCTGCCTCTGAGACTGGTGTCACCAGCAGAATTTTCGGGTTTTTGATCATGAATTGCATTACAGGATACCAGGCCAGCTAGTGACAGATAGCATACACCTGTCTCAAAAGTGGAAAATTATCTTCATGCAGGAGTCAGCAGGGCTCATGGGAAGAGCCCCAAACTTGATTTGAAGGGGAAAAGGGATAAAACCAGACTTGCTAGAGATAAGCCTGAGAGCATTGTACTGATATCTGAGGGATTGTGTGCAAGCAAGGTCCTTTGGTCTGCTGTCTTGGTGGAGGTAGAGGATGGAGATCCATGCAACTGTAAAAACATAAGGGTTACTGATATGTTAGAAACCATGGAAACTCCTGAGAATGGTCATGTAGGACGTAGAGCTTCTTTCACAAAAAGATAATGAGATCAATAGCCCAGCTGGGTGAGACAAAGGTTGAGAGAAAGGGTGAGGAACTTATTGCCTTCTTTGCCTGACTCTTTATTAATAAGACCAGTTTTTCTCCAGGTATCCAGCACCCTGAGACAGAAGACAGGGATGGAGAACACAATGAAGTCCCCATAATACATGTAGACTTGCCACGTCACTTAGTCACACATGAATGTAGGGATCCACCCAAGGGTGCCAAGGGAGCTGGTACAAGAGCTCGCCAGCCCACTTTCAGTGATTTACCTGATTAATCCTGGCTTTCCAGGAAGGTTCCAGTTGACTGGAAATTAGGAAATCTGGTGCCCTACTACAAGAAGTGCTACAAGGAGGAGCAGGGGAGTTACAGGCCTGTCAGCTTGACCTTAGTACCAGGGAAAAGAAGGCTCAGGGGAGAACTTATCACTTCCTACAACAACCGGAAATAAGGTTGTAGTGGGTGGGTGTCAGCTTCTTCTCCCAAATAACAGGTGATAGGACAAGAGGAAATGGGCTCAAGCTGCATCGGAGAAAATTTAGATTGGCTATTGTGAATAATTTCTTCACAGAAGCTCTTCTGCACAGAAAACGTTATCAATCACTGGAATAGGCTGCTCAGGGAAGTGGAGTCACAATCCCTGGAAGTGTTCAGAAATTGATGGATATGGCACTTAGGGTTGAGTGGTGAACTTGGCAGTGCTAAGTTACTGGTTGGACTTACTGGTCTTAGAGGACTTTTCCACCCTAAATGATTCTACGATTCTCTTCCCATAATTAAAAAGGAAAGCTTGAACAAGGACTCAGATGACCTTTATTTTTAATCAAGGGAAACAAATAAATAAACAATTCAGAGAGCAGCTGCAGCACCTAAAGGCAGCATGTGGTTCCCAGCCATGAAAAATCTATCTGTTTGAGCAGATCCAGGCAAGAATACCTAGCAGAGCTCTGTAACAGCTAACATGAGCAAAGGTATCTAAGAGATCCCAGTGAATGTTGATTGGCCCTGGCTCAAAGGCTATCAGAGGAATGTAACTGAATCCTCAGGACACAACTGGAGAGATGTAAACAACTGTCCATTTACTGTAAGTAACATGAAATTATAAAAGGTTATAGAATTTAACTGTCGCTACCTAGGTTATCATTCTGATTAAAAAAAATTAAAAATATGATATAGTGAAGAAAAACATTTCAGTGAGAGGACAAGCATTTAGATTTATCAGCGAAGTCAATTATCAGTACTCTGGGAGACAGTAGCTGAGAGACACAAAAGGAATTTCTTATACCATCTCTTTACTGAACTTGACCTTGAAAATACTTCTCATCCATTTTGGGACAAAATCTAGCAGGTGAACATAAAGACCATTAGATTTATTTGCTACACTGTGTCCTGAATTGGCCAGTCACACTGACGTGCTGAATCTTACCTGAGGGACAGCAAGCAGGCAGAGACAACCAGGCTGTGCAGCTGCAGTTTCAAGTATGTTCAAATTTCTGGAAAAATATTTTATGGGGGGCAATGCTGTGCCAGATGTACCTCAAGCCACAGTTGGCCACACTGCTGACAGTGTCTGCTGCAAGGTTCTCTAGTGCAAGGTGTCCCTCCATGGCATGGAGTCTTTCATGAATGCCTCAAACCCCTCTAGATGCCCAGGCCAATACCAACACCATCAGGGAGGTTTAGCTCCTGCTCATTTCCACTCCAGAAGATGGTAGAATTCTTTACTTGGGTGAAAGTATTCCTGCAGGTCCTATGGGAAAACTGGCAGGTAGCGAGGAAGAAAAACAGGATGTATAAGGAGCCAGGATATCAAAGAAACTTCTTTGCTTTATGTTTCCCACAGCAGAACATCAGACATCAGATTCCTGCTTTTGGGAGGCAGCTAGTGGCAAATGGCTGCAGAGGGCAGGGTGGCAGTGAATGAACTTCCCAAAGAGGCAGTGATGTTTTTGTGAGAGCTCTTAGTGCAGTTCAGGGAGCCAGGTGCTGCTGCCAGCCCCAGGGCCTGCACACACGAATCCTGCATGCAGGGGTGCCTTCTAGAAAGCTGGAAAGGGACTTTTTGACACGGCAAGTAGAGATAGGACAAGGGACAATGGCTTTATACTGTAAGAGTGTAGGTTGAGAATAGATATTAGGAAGAAATTCTTTACTGTGAATGTGGGAAGGGACTGCCACAGGTCGCCCTGAGCAGTTGTGGATGCTCCATTCCTGGCAAGGTTCAAGGCCAGGCTGAAAGAGAGTTTGAGCAACCTGGCCTAGTGCAAGGTGTCCCTGCCCAGGGCAGCAGGCTTGAAACTAGATGACCTTAAAGTCCCTTCCAATCCAAACCATTCTATGGTTCTATGATTCTGTGTTTCTCCTTCCCCTGTACTCCCCTCCCCTCTACTTCCCCACCTTGAAAGGTAGGATGAACAGGATCCAGAGCAGGGTGCACCCACTGACTGATACCCAGTCTGTCCCCTAGTTGGTGATCCCCCAGTTAAGCCCCTTCTGGGTAATTGCCATGGTTTATATACTGAGCATGACACTGTGGTATGGGATATCCCTTTGGCCAGACCAGGTCAGCTGTCCCAGCTATGCTCCCTCTCAGTTTTTTGTGTATCTTCTGACTTGCAGAGCATAAAACACTGTAAAGTCCTGGATTTTGGGTACATACTACTTATCAACTGCCAAAACATCAGTGGGCTATCAACATTATTCTCATAACAACTCCTAGAAACACAGCACTGTACCAGCTGCTTAAGAAAAATAGGAACTCTGGCCCAGCTGAAAGCAGGTGAAACCAGGACACTGCCCTATTCACTGGTCCCATGTGCATTTTTTCCATCTAAGGGGGCAACTGCAGAGAGAAAATGGAAATAAAAAATCTGTGTACCTTTCTAATAGGTTATACAAGAAAAAATTTCATCTGCTCTTCAGTTCAGATCAGTCTTTGAAATTACTCCATACCACCTCAAAATGTTGTACCTATGATACAATGAAAGAAAGGAAATGAAAAAAAAACACAAAACCCCTTGACTGGGTATTTGAGTTTGATCTTGTAAAAAGGAGTAGGAGTAATGCCCGCAATTTAAATGAATTACACCTGTGCCCAAGAGCAAGTGGCAGGAAAGAACAGAGATTCTGTGTAAACCTGTGGCCTTGGCAGCTCTAGTGCTCAGTTAAATGCCTTTAGCTGGAAAGTAATGAGCCAAAACCAAAATTCTGCAGTTTATTTTTTCATAAAAAGAGAGGTACATATGGCATCCAGATAAACAGTTAAATAATAAACGTAATATTTCCATTAGTTATAATAATCTAATTCCATCAACTTCAATAAAAAGTTTGTACAGAAACATATGTAAGTCCTTGCAGCATATTTTGCAAACATTTATTACACAGTTGTAGCAAAATTCATTTTTGTACAAAACACAAGGAAGCATAGAAAGAACACTTTGATCTGCTAAGGTGGTTTGTCAAAATGCTGAGCCCAGAGATTTTTGTTAGCCTGTGGTTGACTTATGCCGTGTGGCTTCTTTAGCTCTCCTCAAGACCTTTAAAGAAAAAAATAGATTAAAAAAGGTGGAATGAGTACAAAATCCAAATGGATGAACAATGTCTATCAAGATTTCTTGCAGTATTCACTGTAGCATTTGTCCCAAATTTCCATGTAGAGGTAAAGTTTTGAATGGGTACAAACCAAGACTTCTACTGCAGAAAATTGATCACTTTTTTCTTTTAACCCTTCTGTATGCAAACAACACTGTGCAGCTGTATCACCTGCATAACTGAGACTATTTCTTGTTCCACTATGTTTCATAGGGCAGTCATTATTATAATGGGTTAATTTAAGTCAATAGTTTTAATAAAATACTAATTTTTCCCTAGGGTAGGAAAGTAGTCTGTTCAATACCTTATGCAGCTCTTTTATCGAGAATGATAATAAAAAATGTGACCCATATCAGGGGTTAAACAATTATTCTCCCTCTATTCCAACAAATTAGTAAAATGGATATTTGCCAATATGAGCTTTACAGCATGAGGAAGTAGGAAGTCTACAGAATAGACCAGGAATTATCGTTCAAAGTGTTAGAAGTGGCAAATTGATAAGGACCCCACAACGTACTTCCAGGTAGAATGAAGTACCATAAAAACAGTTTGACAAACTCCCACTGAATGAATAAGGTCTGGTCTGTAAGGACTGGAAAATAGCCAGGATAAAGTCATTGTTTAATAAAGGGACTAGCACTTCTTTCATTTTTTTTGAAGTTGCAATTTACTGAAGGTTGTACAAAGATTTCTAAAGGCTTTAGAAGGATTAATTCATGAATATATCCATCTGGTCGGTGTTCTTAATGAAGAAAATGAAATACTTTATTGAATCTATGAACTAAGCTTGAAACTGATCGTAAAACTTTGAGTTTCCAGACATCAAAATGAGACTACTCCTCTTATACCTAAGCGTAACAAAGGTTTGGAGACAAAGAAAAGAAAAGCAACCGTATTATCACCATATTACATAGAAATATCTTCTCAATAAAATAAAAAAAAAATAAGCTAGCTAATGTCTGACATAAAGGTCATGAAATCTGGCACTAGAATATTCAGACCAGTAATACAACAAAGTATTTGTAATGTGAGGCTGTAACCAATGACTCAAACAAGGTACCAAGGGAGGTGGTAACCTCTAAATCTTGTGGGAGCAATCTGTCCCACCTGTCTTAGGCACTTATTTCCGAAGGAGATGAATCACTTCCTGGAGAGTTCTGTAATACTAGTGGATATAGAAGTCAGTGGGGAGCCTACATGACTAATTTAGATTACATGTCCAATTTTTAAGTAGCCACAGTTAGATGAAATAGACTGAACTCATCACGAGACAGACACCTAAAAATATAGTTTAACTCAAAAAAAGCCATCTTGTTTTGCAGAAACGAGGACATCTGTTAGCAGGAAGTCAGTTTAGATAATGATGGTAACCCCTTTTTTATTTCAAGAGCTTTGTAGGAATGGTTAATCAGCCATCTATTTCACACACAGTACTGTTCAGTATATTTCTATCAACAGAAAGGGAATGAGATATTGAGGCAGATCAAATAAAGAATGGGTAACAGTATACTCAGACACCTAAAATATGACAGCTATAAGTGATTCTCTGTTCAGTTTTGATAAGGACCATTTAAAATTGAAAAGCTTTAGAGAGGAAAGAAGTTGTTCTCACCAGGGAAAAATCTGTAAGTGGATGGTATATTATATGAAGCAAACCAAACATTGGGCACCTAGTCCTTTCAGGACTGACATCTAAAAAGGAAGCTTTAATAATAAATACAATTTGAGAACAATTTTAGATTTAGAAACTGGTTTAGATTTAATTAGATATTACATCAGCAAAACCATCTGAGGAAAAAGGAGATCTTAACACGGAAGGGGTGATAAGGTAGCTATCTGCCTAAGAGGAGAACAAATCAGCTAACATGTAGGTTAGTTGCAGATTGTGCATGAACATATTTGTGTATGTTTGCAGGTGGCAAGTTTACTGATGCCCTAGAACCAGTATTCCCATTGAGTTGATGATTTTTGCTATTTCATAAAATTATGAACATCCAAAGTTCATTATTGTAAACTATTTTCTCAAGATGTAGACTGAGATGATCAAGAAATTATTTTCTCAGAAACATTTTTCCCCTACTAATAGCTGGATCATTCCATCCCTTATTGATTGTCTGTATGAGTTTATTTTGGTGCATAATGGCTGTTTATTTCCACCCACATAATTTCAGTAACAGTACTGAGTACACTGGGTGAAATACAGCAATATTCTTCAAGAAACTGAAGAATTTGAGGATTTTGATGGCTCTGCTGCAGGGAGTGTTTTTGTGGTAGTTGTGAAGGTCTTTGGCAATCTTAAATTATAACTTGAGGCACAACCTGGATTCATTCAGTGCACATCAGACTCTAGAGATGTTGTTTGAAAAGATGAATTTAGTAACAAGGCTGTTGGGAGTATTAATTTTCCAGTGCAGGTCCTGGTGTGTGTCTGGGATAGAGGCAGCAGTGTGAGAACTATATAAAATCTCTCCAAGACGGCATGTTAAAAAATTGGCATGGTTTTGTGCCTGTTATCTAGAGGTCATTTTCATTATTGAAAGTAAAGTTGTTGGTAGAAGAGAATGAATGATATCCCTGAGCATACGACATATATATTTGTCTTGCTATCTAAGTACCTAGTACAGGATATGTTGTAGAAAACTATGAGATATTCATGGACAGAATGTCACGAAGGTCTTTTGCAGCTGATGTAAGAAACCAGCTGCATCTTAGGGAGGCAGCTGACCTTGGAGTCTGGGAGATTATGGGTCTGAGAGTGGTTTCAATGATTGGTGTTTTGGGAAAGTTCTGCTAAATATTATCAGCTTGCCAGAGATCTCTTTTTAGTGATCACATTAAAAACTCCTGCAAGGGACTTGGTTTTATGATTTTTCTTGGAACTGAGCCATGTGCTCAAACTGAGGCTATAATGATAAGTTTGAGTTCTAAAATGAAAATAGCAGTATCTACCTTGACACATTGCTAGATTGCCTCTCACACTGCTGGTCTGTGAGTGAAGGTTTGTTTTTATAGTGTTTTCCTCACTTGAATTATCAAACCATTTTCTCTGTAGTAACCATTTATGTTCTTAAATTCATATGTTTTGCAAATTCCTAACACTTTTTCTAATAGTACAGTGGCAAAGTTATCACCTCTGTAAAATTTTCTTTGACTGTTTCTTTGCCTAATCTATTTTTAAAAAAAAATTGAGCAAGTACTTGGCTTTATTAATCCTTTAGAAATATAATCCCAAGTATCTAAATTAATTAAATATTGGACATATGAATGAACAGAAATACTTTAACATGAAATTTATTCAATATTTGCTAATATTTGAGACTGTTGATAGAAGGATGTACACATTTCATTTATAAGCTCTGGATAAAGTAAAATGGCAAGAGATAAAAATGTATGAAATTTCAGGGGAACATTTATATTTTGAACAGCAAGAGCATCACTGTTGCATGCCACTGATCATCTGGCCATTAATTCCTGTGTCCTGTTCATAAAGAAAAAAACCCAACCCAAATCGACTTATTTCTCAGTATAATATGATAAGAAAGATTAACTTCTTCAACCTTGATGTAATTGCTGGTGTCCCTGAATCAAGGTGTCTGCTTGCTTGTAGTTTACATATTTATTTACATATCAATATATTTGTGTTCAACCTGAAAATCTAGCCATGACTCTCTTATAATTTTCAAATTTTCTTATTTCTGTGCCTGCAATTAAATTGACACTTAACAACTACAGTATATTTTGAAAAGGGACTTACTTATTAATAAAATTAATCATTGAGGAAAATCAAAATCCTGTATATATTTTTCTGTATACAGTCCAGCTCAAGCTGCCGTTGACTTCAATGGGTGTTGGACAAGGAAACCTCTGTGTTGACATCTTTCTTTCATGTGAACATTTGAAAAATACTGAAGACTAAGTTTTCATTTTGTATTACCTTTTATGAACACCTTGATGAGCATTATCTCAGTGCAGTAGGGTGATGCCCTAGGAATGGGCAAGGCTAAAGTACCTGTTTGCTTTTATTTGTGGGTCTGAAAGCTGCTGGGGTCTTAGGTGTGACTGGGCGATCAGAGCTGCCTCTGCTGCCATAAATTTGCATGCTGTCGGAATGCTGTTGTCAGCATTGCTGGGGGATAGCAGTAGGATTTGAAACATAAAACCTCAGCTGAGTGTTTGAAGCTCTTGGAAAAGCTGAAGCCCGTATTGAGGAATGTATTTAGTGCCGGTAGTGCCGGGTGTGTAGCTGCAATGCGAGCTGCAGGCTGAGAGGGTGGAGAGAAGTGACCAGAGCCCCAGGCAAGAGGCCGGGGACATTTTGCATGCCAAAGGACAAGGGAACCTGTGGCCCAGCCAGGTGACCAAACACTCAGAGACACAGCAGGACCCAATGGCTCAGACGGGATAACCCAGACTATCGTGTGCTTAGGCTGTCAGGGTATAAAAGGGATTCCTTTGCTCGAGACCCTTCCCGGGAGGCAGCAGCTCGAGCTGTTGTGCGGCTGATGCACCGTGATTGAATTGCTTTAAGGATCCAGAGGTCTCAGACTCTGCTGTGGGAAACCTGGTGCAGAGCCGGTAAGGAGACCTGGTCTGATGGAGTGAGAGCGGGGTGTGCGGGGAGCCACGACAGTGTCACTGGGGCCACCCGCTGCAAAGGGGCTTCGGTCCCAGCAGTGACAGTCTCGGTGATGGGAGTATCACCACTGCCACAGTGGCTCTGGAATGGTCAGACAGGGAAGTTTTCTTAGCACAAATTTCTGGAACATCTTTTTTTAGTTCCTTACACTTATATATCTTTTTATTTCAAGTTTTTATCTGTCACAATGGAGGTTGCTAAATCTCTGTAGTATTTTCCAATGGATGTTTATCAGCCAGCCTTTCAATGGACCTTGCAAACTGTAGATGGGTTTTTATGGTAATGACAGACACATTATACTTTACAATTTTTGTTCCATTTTTTCCCAGTTTTGTTCAGATCTACTTTCATTTTTCTCTCAGCCCTTACCACTAATTTTTCTGTCCAGTCTACCCTATCACTGCATCTCTGTTCTGTCATATCCTTGCCCTGCCAGTCCAATTCAACACAGGCTCCCTGTTGGATTTGGAAACCTCTCATTCGGAGGTTTGCTGTTCTCTCCTGACAAGCTGGCAGTCAAAGCTTCCTCTTTGTGAGTAACCCTATGCATTATTTTAAATCTGATAGATCCTTTCTGCCAGAGAGCCTTCATCAGCATAATGTTTCTCTTTTCTCTCATCTCAGTCATCTGCTTCCTCTGCATGTCCTATTGCATTCACAAGCCCCAGCATGCTGTTCTGAAGTGTCTTGGCAATGGACTTCATCTCCTGCAGGGAGAGGAATCACTGTGCCCTAGCTTGGTGCATCTCTTGATGTGGGCTTGAGTTTCAGTAATCAGGACACAGCTTGTGCAAGAAGACTGTTATTTCAGTTTCTTCCAGATGAGTAATGTTCAGAAAAAAAGTAGAGTACAAATCCTAAACCTTCTTATCAGTATGGAATGAAGTAATGGCATTGATCACTCCATGTAAAAGTTTCCAAATATTTTCTTTCATGTCTTCAAAAGTTTTTTCCCCTTCCACAAGTTACTGTTGTACTTCCTGACTTTTTGGACTAGAATCTGTGAAGGATTCATGATCCATTATTTTTAAAAGTACAAACTAAGTAAAATAACAAATAAATACTTTGTTTATACCATGAAGATTCAAAATAGCTCCCTCCCTAGTAGTCAATTATATCCTTTCTGGTACTATCACTCAGTACATATGGATTCTCTAGTCTCTACTTAAAGAATCATCAAGAAAGTAATAGTTTATAGTACTCTACATAATCCAGTCTAATGCACCAGGAGAATAAAGGTATAAGGCTATATTTTTAGGATGAAAAACTATTCTTGGAGTTCTGCTTTCCCATGTTTCAGTACTGCTCAATTTAGAGTATGTTCACCTGCAAAACTCATATGTATTTGCTATAGTATGTTACACTCTACAGTCATTACCTATTTTGTTGGCTCCTACATTTTTGGTTTACACTATGTCTGCTCAGTTTTATTGTAACTTAAATTCATTAAATAACATTCTGTCATGTACGCCTCCTCTGTGTATTGCTTCTCTGTCCTTACTAGCTGCATGATTTTTTAATCTTGCCTTTCCATTCTCTTCTATTTCCTCCACATCTCTTCTCTGCTCAATTCTTCCTGGACCATGTTTTTTATAGGAAGATCTTCAAGCTAAGTCCCAACATAATTTTGTTGTATTTTAAGCACCAAACTTGCACCTTTTGTTTTAATTCCATTTAGTAATCATGGTGCAGCTTTCTTCCTTTAGTCATTTTCTTTGCTGAAATTGTCCTAGGGTCTAACTAATAACAAAGTAATTCACTGTGCTTTCTTCTGATGTTGTCAGTCAAATTCATCATAAAGCCTGTTGCTTTTCCACAGCTAATTTAAATTAACATCCCTCAGTTTTTTACTTTAATTTGACTTGTACCTGCTTATGTCCAGCCACTGCACTCTGTTCAAGTTGTATAAATGTCAACATGTAATCGTGTTATTTATTAAAAACCTTGTTATGACTGACATGGAATCTCTTAAGGAAAATAATGATGCAACAGCTATCATATTCATGCTTCAGAAATAAAAAGATTTATTTTTTCTTATTGAAAGGTCTCAGAATTTTCTCTTCCTGTAATCATTCAGTAACAGTGCCCAGAGAAGAAGCAATGGGAAGTTCTGAAGGGTACTTACAGTTTGGTAGTTATCTGAGCTGAACTTCAGAATATCAGACTTGTGACTGGTCACTAGGGTTGTACCTTTGGGTCAGTGCTCTTCAACATCTTCATAAACAATTTGGATACAGAACTCAAAGGGGTACTAAGCAAGTTTGCAGATGATACAAAACTGGGATGAGCTGTTGACTCCCTTGAAGGCAGAGAGGCCCTGCAGAGAGACCTTGATAAATCATTGGGATGGGCAATCACCAACCATAAGAAGTTCAACAAGGGAAGTGCTGGATCCTGCACCTGGGATGGGGCAACCCCAAATGTATGGACGGACTGAGAATTGAGAGGCTTGAAAGCAGTGCCACGGAAAGGGACCAGGGAGTCCTGGTCAATGACAAGTTGAACACGAGTCAGCAGTGCCCTGGCAGCCAGGAAGGCCAACCATGTCCTGGAGTGTATCAGGCACAGCATCACCAGCCAGGCAGGGGAGGGGATTGTCCTGCTCTGCTCTGCACTGGGGCGGCCTCACCTCGAGTGCCGGGGGCAGTTTTGGGTGCCACAATATAAGAAAGAGATTAAGCTGTTAGAGAGTATTCAAAGGAGGGCAATGAAAATGGCAAAAGGCCTTGAGAGGAAGCCACAGGAGAAGTGGCTAAAATCACTTGGTCTGTTCAGCCCAGAGAAGAGGAGACTGAGGGAAGACCTCATTGCTGTTACAACTTCTGCATGAGGGGAAGAGGAGGAGCAGGATACTGATCACTTCTGTGTGATGACCAGTGACAAGACCCGAGGGCATGACCTGAAGTTCTGTCAGGGGAAGTTTAGGCTGGATATTAGAAAAAGGTTCTTCACCCAGAGTGTGGCTGGGCACTGGAACAGGCTCCCCAGGGAAGGGGTCACAGCAGCAAGCCTGACAGTGTTAAAGAAGTGTTTGGACAATGCTCTCAGGCACATGGTGTGACTCTTGTGGTGTCCTGTGCAGGGCCGGGAGTTGGACTTGATGATCCTTCTGGGTCCCTTCCAACTAAGAATATTTTGTAATTGGGTGGTTCTGTAACATACACATCTGCTTCAGGGCTTCTATTTTAAGCTAAAACCCCCATATAAAACATACCTAAGAAGTAGCTGACTAGGGTAGTCACAGGTAAACATTTCTCATGAATTCACCACGGGATCTATTCCATCTTACACGTGCCAGCAGAAATGAAGCAGTTTGATTTGTGATATTGACTGCAGATCATGCTTGATAGACTGTTAATCATGCCATATATAAAGCCCTCTCATCAACCTGGACCAAACAATATTTTGAAAAAAAATTCTCATTCAGAATGCATGCAAGCATTGGGGGAAACAGCAGAATTTCACTGTAGTTTTTTCCACTTTTGTTGGCACATGGACTAAAGAGGTCCAGAGATCTAGAGGCACAGTTTATATATGTCCTGTCAGTCCTTGCAGTTCAGGTTTCCACTCTCATCTCCCACTGTTTGTTAAAGACTCTTCCTGGGTGTTACTATTTACCAGAAGACACTTACCTACTTGACGACTGTAGTATTACTTCCTCCTCTGGACCTTGTAACTGAGCTATGGTTGCACTCAGCATTTTAAAAGAATGAAGCAATGTGCTGGAGAACTGGGTATTTAAGATGTTTTATACTCAGTTTCTGGATTTACCACTGTGTTTGGTAAGGAAGTCTTTACTATTGTCAATTTAAGTTAATGCTTACCTTAGGTTAAGATGTCATACATACAACTCTTGCAGTAACACTGTTATCAATTGCGTTATTGACATCTTTGTAAATGAGTGAGAAAGTGAAAGAGAAAATTTGCTTAATCTATACATGCTTACCGTTAGATCAGGAAACATTCAGATCCAGATGCTCTTCTGCCTGGACAAGTTGATTTCTTCAGCCCTTCCTGTCAGAGAGCCTTGATTAGCATAAAACTTCGTCTTAGTGGAATGTCTTGATTTTGAAGCTGATTTTCACTTGGAAGTGCCCTAGAAAGTCAGATAGATCTTAATTTTTCTGAAGATAACCCTGTTTCTCCATGTTCAAATCATAGGCTGATTATATATCTTTGTTATAATAAAAATTATTTTATTTCCTTGAAGACACAATACCTTCTTGCTAGACCAATATGTTGTCTTCTGGCACTTAACTAAGGAGCAATAACTGTCATCCAGAATTTTGGTGACTCACTGGTATGTTTAAGCGTAGGAAGTCTTATACCAGATTTTGTGTTCTGTCACTTAAACATCTAGATGGAATAGACACACGTATCTTGCACCCTGATTGAGAACAGGTGCAGTGGTTTTTAACCAGTTCAAAGATTGCAATTTGCCCACTAATCACAAACCTCTTCATTCTAAACAGCGTAGCTACACTCAGTCATTCCTGTTTATGTAATATAAAAGCAAAGTATTCAAACAGAACTAACCACTTTCAAACAAACAAAAGACAACAGTATTTAAAATAGATAAATGTTAAACTCTGATTTAGAACTGCATCATTGCAAATACTTGGGGTTTTTTTCACTTGCTTTCAATAGGTAATTTTAGTAAGTGGAGGAGTGTAGTCTTCATTTACCATGGAAATTCTGATGATTTTACACAACTTAAGTTTCTCTCTCTACTGATTAAGGCTGTATCTTGACAATGATATATAATTTTGTTTGCAAAATCAACCACTAACATAGTTGATGTTCACAGATGATATCTAACTGTTGTTCTAAATTAATAATAAAAAATAAGAAACTAGGCATAAAAAATGGCATCAGTATTTCAATTTCCAATATAAATAGTCCAAGAAACAACACTTAGCCCATCTTGACAAGGTATTATCAGCATGAAGTCTTAGTTTAGATTTCCTCTCTTATATAATCAATATGTGGTGCAGCACAATTATACTAGCTTACCCTGCAGAAAATCTTCATTAATGTTTTTCAGAAGCCTTTGGATAAATTGCACCATTTGTAGCATGCATCCATTTCCTTCAATTTAATTTACTTACACTGGTTGCTCCCTTTTTCTTGACAGAATTAATAGTCACCAGAGTTCAGCAGCTCTGTGCTCTCAACTAGTTATCAGTGTGCTGTAGACAGTGTTGAGGTTTTTGTGGTTTATTCTTTCTTTGATTGTTTCCTTTTTTATTTATGTTTTTCATTTTTTCCCAGGATTTCTGAAATCCTTTCTCTTCTTGCATGTGCCTGCTGTCAGCCCAGCATTGCAATTCCTGCTTGCACTATTTCTCCTTTCATTCCTAACAACAGAACGAGTCTTTTGTGGACCTGTGCTTCATTACCACCAGCTTCATTGAGATGGGATAGTATTCAAATCCCATTTTTAGCTCTGTAGGTGAAACAATACTGTTGGCTTGTTTGACATAGGCAATGTGCCTCTCTGTCCCATGTGATTTATATTCTTCTCAAATGGGGCAATGATGAATACCAACAATGCTCAGTTCCTCTTATTACTACTTCTAATAGAAAAAATTTCTAAAAGAGCCTGCGATAACAGCCACATGATACTGCTCTTCAGCCATAGGGCTGGAGTCACGCAGCCCAAAGAGTCAGATATGGGAGGGGAATCTCTGGCAGGAAGAGAACAAATTAAACTGACTGCACAGAGCTCTTTCACCAGGACTGTGAGCAAGGATGTGCTTGAGCTGATGATGTGGGAACCTGCCCAGTGTGAGTTATTGAGGTTGGACATTTTCCAAAGATTGATTTCTGTGAAAATCTGTGGTGTTGCTATAATGCTTGGCCACGGTCAAAATGTCTATGCATGCTACACAGAAAACCTAGCAACCCTCAGAGAAGGCCAAAAGCTTGGTATTTCTGCATTTTTATAAGAAGACACCTCCTATGACTCCAGGCTTTGCTTGTATGTTTGTTGGTTTGTTTGTTTGTTAAGTACTAGTATGCTATCTATTCCTGGAAACAGTGTTTGTAGAAGCAACCTCTGTGCATACATATAGTCAGGAAACAATGTGAGTTGATTAGAAACTACTTATTGTGTGGTTTTTAGAGCAGCCATAAAAAAATGATTATCTTTTTGTTATCCTAGACTTTTGGGATGAGGATACACACCAATTACATCCAAAAATTATTTAAAATGTTTTAATATCACTAGGCATTTTATCTAATCTGTCCCAAATAAAGAAAAAAATATTTACTTCAGTACTAGTTTATAATACTAAATAAATGGTGTTCTCATTTTACTGTGGTTTTTTTTTCCCCCTGATCTATTTAGTAGACATTCCTGGCTGCAGCAGCTACAGAATAGGTCATGTTTGAGTTAAATGCTCCACCAACCTGTCTTTTAAAGTAGAGATTTTACTTTAGTGATTGATTGGTAGCAGTCTTCAAACATAATGACAAAAATCTAACATAATGATAAAAATGAGCCCTCAAGAACAGTCCTGACTAGCTTCAAATGATAAGAAGTGATGCATGCAGTAACACCAAAGTCAGGAGACAACAGCTGGCTGATGCATTTTCCTTCCTAATCAACTTTCTGTGTGAGGTACCATAAAAGTTTCATTGCTTAAAACTAGACATGGAGAGGGCCATCTGAATTATAGATACTAAACCTAATACTTCAGATTAACACTAGTGCTGGAATAACACCACTGGTATACTGGGATAAAAGCTAAAATTTGCTGTGAAGAGGAGAAATTAGGGAGCCATAGAGAATGGAGTTCTATTAAAACCTAAGAATGAAAATTACTGTCCTTGCATTTGAAAGAAGAAACTGAAAGAGAGCTATAGAAGACCTAGAGAAAGAATATGAAGAGTGATTTTTGTGGTGAAGGATTAAATCAGAGAAAAAAGATAAAAGAATGAGAGATGTTGAGAAGGGAAAATGAAAATAAAAAGGAGAAGGACTTGATATCAATGTCATTTTGATATCCACTCATATTCCCGTCACCTTTTAAAATTTTTAGTTTTTCTAAGTTTGGAATATAAGAAGGTAGTCTCGGCATATAGAGGTTTCCTGTTTTGGTTTGGGAATTTCTTGTTGTGTGGAGTTGTTTTGTTTACAGTTACATACAATGACACTGTAAATTTGGTATCACTGCCAAGAAAAGCTATTCTCGATATTTTTATGCAATATTGTTATGACTGTTTCCAAAGAGATAAGAGAATTTCTCTTTTCAGGATTTTATATATGAGTGTCTATATGTGAGATATATATTAATAAATAAATTAAAATAATATTTCTGTCATATTTTGTCTGAAAATATATACATATAAACTCAAAAAGGAATTAGTCAAAGTTATTTAAAATAGTGATTATTATATCTTGAAGGGACCTGGGAAGTTATTCAATGAATTGTAATAAAAATCAATAAATTTTTTTCGTATATATATGTATTAGAGATGTGTTAGGTTTTGGTGGGGAAATTCACCTAGTGCTGTAGTCTGATTTCTAAATATTGCCTTGGAACTCACTGGTTCAGTAAACCACAGGAAGAGAAAAGCAATACTGGGCATAGGTGGCACAGTTATCCCTGTGCCTGTGACACTTATGATGTGATTTGAAAAATCTCAGCCACTGCTGCACTGGCTATGCTAACACTTCCCATTTATGTAGCGTCAAGTTTTCTCAAAGCACCAAGTAACCAGCTTTTTGCAGATGGAAAAGCTGCTGTACAGAAAGGTTATGATTACAAAGCAATTTGATGATACACACAGGATCAGAAATGATTTCTGGTTGCTTTTGTTAGACAGGTGTGTACCATTTTATTTTTCTGTCAGCATTTTTTGACTCTTCATTTTTGTCCTAATATCATTTCCAATTTCTTTTTTATTTCTCAACATCCATCTTCTTTAAAAGATTTGAGCTCACTTATGATAGACGTGTGTCCATTCATCACCATTTAACCACTCCTGTTCAGCAAGCTATCTTTTTTCTTTTTTGTATTCCAAAGTTTAGGTTTTTTTCCTAGCAGTTTTCATATGATCTCAGTGAAAAATCAGATGTAACCAGAAAATTAAGGGTAAACTATAAGCCTCTTCAAAGTTATATTTACCAACAGCTAATGACCAGCTGGGTATTTATTGATGGCAAGCACAAGGGGGAAATTTAAAAAAAAAGAGTTATAAAAACATGAGGTATAAAAACATCATCTCTTCAATAACACAATTTGAAATCTATAGTTAATGGCTTGCTTTTCTTCTAATGTTTAATTTTATTAACACATCATTAGAAAATTTGTAACTGATGTGATCAAGAATTTATTTTCCAGCAATCAAATGCTATGATATGTTATCTCGGTATAATAAAGGTGTATTGGGTTTGCAAGGCC
>WBMZ01013054.1:9160-35268 GCA_013400975.1 Atrichornis clamosus
CACCGTGTGTGACACCGCGTGTGGCACCGCGTGTGACTCCGTGTGACACCGCGTGTGACACCGCGTGTGACTCCGTGTGGCACCGCGTGTGGCACCGCGTGTGGCACCGCGTGTGACTCCGCGTGTGACTCCGCGTCCCCAGGCGCTGTCCCAGGCTGGAGCCCGCTGCAGCCCGCGCGCTGCGTTGCAGCGGCTCGGCTCTGCCATCTAGCCTGCGAACAGGAGACCTGAGGCACTCGGGATGCACAAATGGAACGGATTGAGAGATGCAAAACCGCAGGGCTCAGCGTCTGATCAATACTCATTGACATTAGTGAGCTTTTTTTTACCTATTGACTTTACCAGGCAAAGGAATAGTAATAGCTTTGAAGGCTCGTGGTCTCTTCCGATTGAAAACAGCGGTACAGCGCCAGTTAACATTGGTGGGAGGAGCTCCAGGAGGAGCTCCAGTAGTGCTTTTGGAAGGAGGAGTTGTGATCCCTCTGAAGTCAAGAGCAAAATTCCCATGACACCGAGACACAGCCTGATGTTTTGTGGCTTTGTATCTGTGTGTAGCAGGCTGAGCTTTTGTCCCATGCATTCTTTCTTGCTCATCTATTAGTCAGGATAATGCATGAAATAGTTTCAAGTTTGTAGCTGAAAAGCTTTAAATGCTCTGTCGCTAACAGACCCATAGGAGAGAATTCATCCTGTTCCTACTCTGATAAAATTCAAAAGAAAAGCGTGCAACATCTGCATATTAAATTTTAGTGTAAGGGGAAAATAGACTTTAAAACATGTGCCTGTTAGATTTCTAACTGGTATTTCAAATTACTGTATTAATTATGCTAGGTATATTCCAGAGTAATCAAATATGCAGGTATAGGCCCAATGCAAGGACTAGAAATAGCTAATCTTACTCACAGCCTTTAAAAAAAAATGAAAAAGGAAAACTCAAGGTAAACTAGAATCCAAACACTATAAATAGTAGCAGATACTGGTTTTGGGGATGAAGGCCACTCAAAATACCAGTGACACCAAAGCTGAGCAACTTTGTAGTACCAGTTATTTCCCGAGAGGACAGGGTCTAGTCAAGGTTCAGGGTATACAGTTTATTTCCTCTAAGTGTTTAGAATACAGATTAAATATCTCTTTATTAAAATAAAGTGAAATAAACCCAATATTTTTGGCACTGAATATTTCTCCATATTTCAGTATGTTAAACCCACTTTAAGTCTGACAAAGCAATTGTCTATGAAAATGGAATATAATCTGGGAGTTTTTTGAGCCTCTAGCTTACCTTAAATTTTAGCAAGCTTTCTTTTGAAGTGTTCCATCCCCACGGAGACATAATTGACATGGAAACATTAATAAGCTTACATATAAAGTACCTATGAATGCAGTCTCATTAGTGTAAGGTTTATTAAAGGACAGTGTTAACTAACGGTTTAGTTTTTTCCAGCAAAACACTGCTTTGTAACATAACTATAGTTTAGAAAATAAAGCCTTATTTATTTAAAACTTGAGAATTTAAAAATGCAGGGAAATTCAAAGTACATTGCCGCATTTTTGGTATTTTCATTGTATTGTCTTTATAGACTACTTGCTGAAACCAAAGAGAACTTTCATACCAGCATTAAATTTGCACCCAATATGCAATTTCAGGATCTCTGATACACACACATGCAATCCCCTGAATAGGACTGTGTATATGTACATGCACACACATTTTTATGGGGTGTATGTATGTATACATGTGCACACACATGTCCACACACACTAAAACTGATGCACAAGTTACAGATTTTAAGTGTTTTGAGTTTTTTACATGTCTGTTTAAGTATATACAAACCTTTTGGTTTTCTAAAAGCCATTAGGAACAAACCACTCTTCCCATAAGCAATATGCGCCTCATACTCTGAATAGGCAAAGAACACACTTTTCTTTAATTTCTTTCAAAACATGAAGCAAATAACTCTGGAACTGCTCATTCTACCTGTAATGCTGTGTTACCTCTGAGCAGACTGCCTGAAGCACACTGACTGAAGCATGGACAGGTTACCTGGTGCTCCCTGGCTCTGAGTGATGCCATTACTCAACAGGGCATCCTTGAAGAGGAGCTTCTTCTGATGCTGCATTAAACATTACACAGGAAACCTGCCTCTGTCCTATTAGTGTTAGTCTTTCAGTTAATTTCATTCCTGACTAAATGGAAACTTGTTTCAAATTCGACAAAACGATCTGAAACTCTGCCAGGAAGGGTTAGGAGAGGGAGCAGAACCTGAAACAGTTTGGGAGCATCAGGAGATGGGGCTTCAGTCAAAGGTGACTCCACGGGCAAGAGGGCATTAGGAACATGCATTCAGCTAACAGGCTGCATCCAAACCTGACTGCAGTGACCCACAGGGGGAGGCTGGCCAAGAGGTGAACTGTCCGCATCCATCCCCATTGTAAATGGCATCACTAGATTTCTAGGTAAAAAAGAACAAAACAAACAAAAAAAAATCCCCACTCAGACCGACCCATACCGCTCCGTTAGCCCTGCACGGCTTTCCAGGGCTGCAGCCTCCTCTCCTTACTCAGGTAAAGCAAACCCGACCAGAGCGAGCCAGCCAGCAACGGGGCTTTCGCTTGGCAAGTTGCTCCTGCACAACCAGAGCCAGGAGCAAATTCCCAAGCAGCCGAGTGGCCGGGGTGGCCTGGCATGAGACCAGCCCCAGGGCTGCCCATGGGCACCGCTCTTCTCCTGAGATTTCGGGATAAGGCCGGTGGTGGGGGGGCAGCCCCAGGGGCTGCTGCTGCCCGGAGGGCTCGGAAACACTGCTGAGCTTATACCAAAGAGTCTTAGGACACCTCTCCTCACCTGAGTTGTAAACAAGACATTTTTACCCCAAAAAACGTTCCTTCTTTCTACTACTTTTCCTCCTATCCTCCTCCTCTTCCTTCTCCTTTGTACATAGGGATGAAAACTATGCATTTAGCAAACAAAGAGAAAGCACTTACCCTTTTCTATCTCACTGCGTTTGGGTGCATTCAAAGGCCCAGGGGCTAATTTTGAGACTTTGCTTAGCCTCCTGGTTTATTATTGTGGTGTGGTTAGCTTTACAATACATTTGGTAACTATTTGCTAAAGACAAAGAAGCAAAAGGTAAGGAATAGCTACTTCCACGTGTTAAAAAAAAAAAAAGAAAAAAAAAGAAAAACTTCTTTTTAAAGATCTACTATTTATAGTGTGAACCAAAGACGCTACCTCACTCGATTTCCATTGGTGATTTTAATCACATTGATGATACCAAAGAATACCAAAGATTTTTCATGCACGGCCTTGGTCTGGAAAGGGAACTCATCCTCCTTCTTAACCCCACCCCCCTGATCCCCTTCCTCACCGTCACTCAGTGTGTAACCTTGTCTTCATTCTTAGTGGTAATGCTAATAACCTTACGAATACTTCTCTTGCTACAACTGCTACTACTGACGATGATAAGGATAATAATAATAAAGCTCTAGGCAAACATGTTGCAAACTTTGTAAACTCATAGGACGAGTGCCTTGCTTGAACCAAAGTGTTAAACCGCTGTTGACCTCTTTATCTCTCACCTTATACTCTTTGAATACCTCAGCCTGTTAGAAAGGCCACTAATGAAAAAAAGGAATAATTCTTCACCGTGGTGCTTTTTGCCGTGCAACCATGCAATGAAACTTTCTTTGATACCAAAGGAAAATGTTTTTTTCCACTTTCTTGCTGACAAACCAAAGGTTCCCTCCTCTTTCCCCCAGAGCAGCTTGAGTCCCTCAGCCCAGACAGGCCGTGCATCGCTTTTACCAATTCCTCCAAATACCTCATAGTAATAAATCTTTAGGGTTATGTTGTATAGAGAGTCTATGTGATAAGGCAGAACTTACTAGTTTGATAATTGTTAAGGTTACTTAAAAAAGCTTTATAATTCTTATTTATTTTGTAGGGGTTGTTTTGTTTGTATATTCCTTTTATATTGTTTGGTTTGGGTTTGGGTTTCTTCTTTTTTCCTTTTTTTTTTTGGCAGAACTTCTCTGTTATACTCAAGGAAGATCTTATTCCTGGGAATGTTTCAAAGTGGGTAAAGATTGCTGTTTGCAATGAATGCAAGAAAGGGAAACATGGCTTCGATTTCTTTTGTTTCAACTAGGATGCTTTGTGTTTGCTAGTCGATGTTCTTTTCACAGGGTAAAAAAAAAATATTCTCTGCTGTGATAAATGGTTCCTATTTTTTCTCTATAATGTGCTGTGACTTTTAATTTAATTACATTTTGTATACGCTTATTTAATCACTGCTTTAATTTATAACTATGTAGTTTAAAAAAAAATTGTATATAGTAGATTCAAAAATGGCCAAAGCTTTATGTTACAATCTTTTCATTCTTGATGCTGAGATGAACTGAAGGAGAGTGCTTCTCTTGACTGCAGGGTGTATCTTCAGCCTTGTCTTGGCATGCACTTCCACCCGTGTTACAAACACTGCCAGGTTACCCCCCCAGGCCTTCCTTCCCCCCAACTTGTACATGCCAAAATGAGTGTTTCAAGGTAGTACTTTTGTCACTTAGAAAGCAGAAAGGCATTATTAGTGTGTTTTTTCTTTAATTTATTTGTCTTTTTCTAGAAAGGTTGCTTTGTGGGTGAGACCCACACATCCAAAGAATTTAAAAGTCGTTTAATGTTTAAAAGCACTGGCATTTGTGAGAGATTTTGCTGAGTTTTTATTTTCCTTCGCCATTCGCACGGGTAGTGCAAGCAAGTAGCAGGCGCAGGCCTTGGGAGAAAAGCTGACTTGGATCTGGAAACCTTGCTCACGGAAAGGCCTTTGCGGCGGGCCATGGGACAGCGCGGGCTGGAGAGGGCTGGGGCCGCCCCTGGGCCACCAGCAGCTCCCCTGCCCTCCGCCAGGGCCCGCAGGCAGGGATGGGGCGGGGTCCGTGGGGCCACGCTGAGTCCCCCGGGAAGCTGCAGCTTCACCCAGGCTCAGGGGCCGCAGCAGAACCGCGGTGCCCCGGCTGTGGGTGAGTGCGGAGCCCCCGCGAGGGGCACAGAGCCTGCCCTGGCACCCCCACAGCTCGAGGGAGGACAAGGCAGTTTTGAGATGAAAAGCAAAAAATGAAAGAGTAATGACAATGATAATTCTGCAAAGCTGATGATGGCATCATGGCACAGAGAATAGGATGCCATTCACCTGTATTTTATTTTACATAAAAAATAGATTCTGTTTCAACTAAATGTTGTGTGCTGGCACGGTTTGTGATGGCTGTAAATATTTCCTTTCCTGTGCAGTAGCTGAGCCCCAGGTGTACCTTGTTTTCCCTGGAGGGGATAGTGAAGGGGTTGAGGGAGGGAAGGACAAGGGCAGGGTTTGAGCTTTTGGTCAGAAGTTACACTTTCTAGGTACATTTTTATACTTCAAGTATTGAAATGGGGCAATAAAGACGCTCTGAAATGCAGGATCATTAAATGATCTGTTGGTGGGCATTGGCTCAGTGTCTACTTTTAATACAGGAGCTAATGCTGTGCAATGAGTTATGCTTCATCGGAGGGGGAGGCAAAGTCTGTGAATCCAGCATGAGCCATCGAGCACTGGACAAACTGTGCTTAGGGAGCCGCGGTTTCCTGTCCTGTTCCGGTAGTTTGATTTTTCACGGAATGTTCTGCATTTACTGCACTTAACTGCATCCTCACTGTGGGGCCGCGTTAGTTTTGCAGCCTGAGCTGAACACCAGGGATTGTAGGGTACAGCCTTGTCTGTGACTTGCCTGGGTACTGTGTGCACACCCCGCCCGCAGTCCGGGACCCCCGGACCCCGCCCTGCCCCGGCTCCCGCCGCAGAGAGGGCGCCAGAGACAATCACAGGTCCCAGCTCCGTAGGGGTAGGAAATCTTCCCAGAGCAAGCGGGAGTTCTTCCAGAGCAACGGAACAAAACCAAAAAAAAAAAAAAAAAAAGGGAAAAAAAAAAAAAAAAAAAGGGAAAAAAAAAAAAAAAAAAAGGGAAAAAAAAAAAAAAAAAAAGGGAAAAAAAAAAAAAAAAAAAGGAAAAATGGGAAAAAAAAAGAAAGAAAAATAATGAAAACAAAGCGAAGATTTTGCTAAAGCCCTTTGCTGCCATCTTTAGTTCGCCCATTAGGAAGCAGCAGTAGTTTATGCGTTGCATCTGCATTTCAGACTAAGTGATTATTGTACCTAATTACGGTTGATTGCTGATATTTCCTCACTCTCTCTCTTAGTCAAGCGCTTCTTCTGTATTTTTGTGTGTAGCGATGACAAGTGCAGTGCGCTAGGCATTGCCCTGGATTGGGTATGAGTATCTCCTGTACTGCGTTAAGATTTCCTTAAGTTACTTTTTTTAAGCTTTGCTACTGTTCTCACTTTATGCCGTGCAATATCATCTGCTGTGTTTGCTAAGCAAAAAAAGAAAAAAAAAAAGAAAAAAAAAGAGAAAAAGAAAAAAAAGAAAAAAGCAAGTGATGATGTCATCATGCTTTTCAGTGTTACAATGTTTCAGCGTTACAATGTTTCAGCGTTTATGTAGTCACAAAAATGTAGTAAATAAAAGGTTGGATTTTCCAGCACTTTAAATTTAGACATTTCTTGCCTTCTTTTCTTTCTCCGAGTGCAGCCACAGGGCACTGGGCCGGGCCAAGGGGAGCAGGTGAGCCCCATGGGCAGCCCCAGCTCTCCCATGGCAGGGACATCCGCGGGCGGGGCGGGGGGATGGACACACGAACAGGCACATCAGGCTTCACTGCAGTGTTTTCTTCCCTCCATCCATGCAGGTCTGCAGCTCCCGCCCCCAGCAAGCACTTCCCACCCGCCTGCAGCCCGCCAGGCTCCTCATCCCATCCCACCCCGGCACGGTGGGCTCCGGGGAGACGAGCGCGGTTCATACCAGATGCATTTCTCTAATTGAGGGAAAAAAACTTTAACAAAATAAGTGAAGCAAATAATCTTGGTTTCCTTTGTATCATCTAAGGGTATGGATGTCACCAAACTGATTCACAGAGGTGTTTCCTTTTGTGTGATGGAGTCCACCCCAGACCCGCAGGATCAATATTTAATTGTTTAAAGGGATATTGTATTCCTTTCCTGTCATTGTTGTTAATGCTTTCACTCTCTGTAATCCCATGGGGTTTTTTCCTGGGGATCTGATCAGAAAGATTACCCATCACTCGGGAGTGGTGGGAGGAGAGTCCCAGCCATAAAAGATTCAGGAATGCATTGAACCGTTTTCTCTCTATCTCCTAATGAAGTGATGAAGCGTGTGCCACAAAATTTAACAGGGTTTTGTGGCAAATCAGGTTGCACTGCTGAGAGGAGGATTAAACCTTCATCGTTGTCCCATAAATCATGGCATCAGCTACATTTATTCTGATTGATGGTCTGGACTCTGCTGACAATATTTTATCTCTGAAAGCGCCTGCAGCCTGTGCCCTGATGTGCAATTTCTTTTTACTGCTAAACTGAGAGAGGCACTGAGCACATTCCTTTGGAGGGCTCCCCCAAGGCTTGGTATCCCAACACCATGTCAGAAACCAAAGCATCACCAGGAACCCTTGTGCAGGGGAAGTACAAAGGCAAAGGGGAGTTGGGAAGCCAGAAATGTCCTCCATCCCCGGGAGTGCCTCTGGGATTTGCTCATCTGCAACAAGCTACCGACCAGGCCTGGGATAACTCAGCGCTGACTCAGGTCAGTATCTCCATGGGATGTGCTGGCCAGGGACACGGTGCAAAGTGAGGGCGCCGGCAAACCCTGCTCTGTTCACCCTCACCTGGCAGAGAAAGGGATACAGCAAAATGCTTTTTCTAAAAAAAAAAAAAAAAAAAAAAATCTAGAGATGCCGCAAGGGTTGAAGCACGTCAGACAGCTGCGGGGACTGTTTCCCAGGTTCTCATCCCCTGGGCCAGGGGAGGATGATGAGCAGCACGTGGGCAAAGCCTGTCACAGCTGCAGCAGGTCCTCCTGCTGTGACCTCTAGCTACACCTCCCTTCCCTCCCTCATTTCCTTCTCATGTGAGTCATTTTGATCGCTAATCTCCGCATGGGAGAATGTCCCTGGGATGCACTCACCCACACAGTGCCCCGTGTCCTTGGGCACCCCTGGCCACCCAGTCTGTGCTGTAGGGACAGGCCAGTTGCAGGCAGGGACGGCTGGGGTGCCCAGGAGCCTGCACAGCTTCCCAGTTACTTCATCGTAATAGAACTTTATGTTTATACTGGAGCTATATTTAACTCTGGTGTGTGCTGGGGGCACCAGCTGGGTTTACCACAGAAGCCCACAACCCAAACACCAAAACGAGCTTCACAAACGTTATTTTCTGAGCAGTGGTAGAGCAGTGAGTTTGCACTGAGCAGTGCAAACTATCCCCCCAGGATAGGGAGAGGAGTTGTTCTTGGCTCATTTGCACCCTCTCAGGGACAAAGGCAGCAGCAGCAGCTGGGTGCTGCCTTCACCCCACCCTTGGAGGCAGCACGGGCAGCACAGGTGATGCAGCAGCTGTGGCTAACCCGGGCCAATAAAGGCTGCCTGGGCTGGGTCCTACTTCCCATCTCGAGGAGCTGTGCCTGGTGAGGGAGGGAAGGAGGACGATGTGGTGTGTTTGGAGGGAAACACGGGCTGCCCTGTGCTTGGGTTTGCGCTCCTAAGGGTTTTGTGTTTATGTGTGTGGGGGGTGTGGCTCAGGTGCCCTGTGTGGGATGGGGCAGTGCTGCTGTCAAGGTTATGAATTACCAATAAGTGCTAAAAGCCTAAAGCAGGGCCGTGGAGGGGAGGTGGCTCATGAGGCAGGGGACAGAGCTGGAGTGATGTGCTGCTGCTGGGGCCTGCAGCCAGGCTTGTCCCTGTGGCAGGGACAGCGAGGGCCCCAGCAGGTATGGAGGGGTGGCTGTTCTGGGGATGCCTGAAGATTGGGACAGTACCTGGACAAGTCCTGAGCAATCTTTTTCCTTTCAGGGCACTGCTGGTGGGAGAGGAGGCTGCACACTGCCCAGCCCCTGTGCTGGGGCAGTGGGGCTGTTGCCCTCCCCAGGTGACAATGGCTGCTTGGATGGGGATGGCTGTATCAAGCCCGCACATCTGGGAGCCAGCACAGTAATTTATGTACAGGAAAAAGCCCTTTGTAAAAAATGGTCTATTCATCAAGTAAAATAATTTCCTGCCCAAGGGAGGTGCCCAGAATTTGAGTCTCAGTTATGCTTTTGGTACTAATTATTGCTTAAGGTTTAAGATGTTTGGGAGGGAAAATTAATCCTTGTTATTGGCTTCGTTAGGGATTGGCTTCATTACACTGTAAAGTACAAGCACTTTTAGTGTAGGTGAACCCACAGTGGCTGCTAATACATAAACCACGTGCCCCTCAGAATATCAACCCAAAATGGTTGGCAGTGGGCAGAAAACCAAGGAGTGCCAACACCACACGCCCACCCACCCAGTGTGCTCTGCCCTGGACACCCAGGTGTCCCTTCTGTCACACAGATGGACCTTTGGCCTGACTGAGGGTGACCATGCTTTTTGTTTTGGTAGTCCCACGAACAAAATGCAACCCCAAACTTAACAACTGTCTCCCACTGCTCAGTCAAGGCCTGTCTGCACAGGTAGGAGGGGCTGCTTGAAAGAGCTGCTGTTCTGTCTAGGACAGGGTTAGCATGTCCTTCCCCTGGGAAGGGCGAGAAGGTTTTTCACTGCTAGAAACAGGCAATAAACTGGCAGCTGGCAGCCAGGCTACAACACTGTGAGAATGTGGTCAAAGCTTCTACATCTCTGGTGTCACCTGCAGGCTTGGGCCCCTGGCACTCTGCTGTGCCGAAGTTTTGTCCTGCTGGGCAAGCACAGTGGTTTGAACAGGATGCTTAGCATGTGCCAGGCACAAAGCCCTGTGTTTCAGCACGGTGTGACTCTCCTCTGCTGTGCCTGGCACAACAGGGTTGAGTGAAAGGTAGCAAAGCATCTTACTATGAGCTCTGCTTGGTGGAGGATGCTTCCAAAATATGCTGGCAGTGTGAGGGCACTGTGAGGCAAAAGAAAGGTGAGTGGCCGGGGCAGGAGGCTGTGTGAGACCCCTGCTCTGCAGCAGTGACACTCCTGCAAGGGGTTGCTGGCAGGCAGGGAGCAGTGGTCTCTCCCCTGGCAGTGTGTGCTGCCTGGGGTGACTTAGCTACAGAAGAAACTGTGTTCGTCACAAATATCCCTGGTGATGCAGGGACAAGGAGAGTGAATTACTCAAATTACTTGAATCTCCCCAGTGGTGCGCGGAGATTCAATCTCGGCCTGGCATTAAATCAAGTCAGTGACATAGATCAAAGGATACTGCTTTAATCACCTCGTTAGGCCACAGACATCATTAGTTACTCATTATGATGTGTTGATGCTGGCATTCTCTGTAACACAGTTATGTACACTCGCTATCAGACATTTTTCTCATCAAACGGGATGTCAATACTTTAACATCTTAATGAGTTACAGTCAATATCCATTGCAATAAAGCTCGTGTTTTCTCATGATTTCATCTACCCTTAGGGTTTTGATTAAAATGGCCACTTTTTCCAGGTAATTGATTGAGGAATTAGGGAAATTCCATGTAGGAACAAGCACATGCTGCTATGCAGGCTCTGAAAACCCTCGGTTGTCTCCAAGAGCTTCAGATACTACAAGGGAGGTTGCAATTTTAATATGGATTTTGGATACTGCTGCTTAATTCTTCTTTCCCAATCACTTGTAAAACAGATTTGGTATCAAATAAAGTAATTAAAATATCTAAGAGTGTATTGGAAAAATGTTACAAGCAAACCATTGGTTTGCAAAGGTGTAAGAAGGAGAGCAAGTGCTGCTGTCAGGTGAGCACCAGTTCGGATGAACATGCACAATAGGGAGGTTTTCTGATTTACTGCTTTGGCAAAATATTAAATCATTTGCAGGAACACAGAAGCGGGCAGAACAGGCTACAGCGTTATTTCAGGCTCATGTTTGACTTTGTAAAGTGTAACTTTGCAGAAGATCACAGTATTTCAAACTAGGGGGGAGGCATGGTTTATTTAGGCAAAGCAGATTTTTTGCCAAGTGAAGAGTGAAGGAGTTTGCCAGTGTAGTGGGAGGGAGAAGTCTTAAAGGTTCCACAGCTCACTGACCACCTTCTAATTTCATCTGAGAAAAATGTTCATACATCATTAAAAAAAAAGAAATTAAATATGTAAAGGAAGATGATGCAGTAGCAGCAGAACTGATTTGGTGGCCCGTGGCTGTCTCCTACCCAGAGGGACATGATGGGACACCCCTGAAGTTGGTTCTCCCTGCTCTTCCCTTGGGCCGGGGCAGTGCTCTGCCTACAGCCCCCACAGAACCCTCCTACTCACTGCAACCCTTCCACTTCCACCCATCTGGACAAATCGTGGCTTCATTTAGGTATATTACTAAAGTACAAATTACTTCAGTAATTTCCCTTTAAACAAACTTCCATGAAATTTGACACTTCTAAAGACAGATCTAGGGTGGCAGTTTGGGACTGTAAAGCCACATTCAAACTGTCTTTTATTTTTAAAATGTCTTTTATACAGGAAAAGACAGCAGAGGTTTCCTGGATCTAATTTAAATCCTGTATGGGACATTTTTTTACTCTTTATGGTATTGAAAGACTGTGTGGCTGCTGGATTTGTAGGAATAAGAGAAAATTTGTCATATTCTTAGTAGTCACTGAAAATAGAAAATGAACCGTTGTGATTTGCTTTGGAAAACCCCAGCCATTCCCACTGCTGAGCTCAGCGGCCTGGGAAGGGCCAGCTCCCGGCAGAGCCTGGCCTTGTTGGGAGTGCACAGGCACCCTCAGGGGTGAGGGGCTTGGGAGCCACCCTGGGCACCCCTGTCTGTGCTGCTCGGCCCACCACACACCTGAGCCCTGGGGCCCATGCACTCCCAGTAAGGGGTGGCTATGGAAAGAAAAAGGATTTTTGCAGAAAGGCGTGGTCCCCAAATGGTGCAAATGAGGATTAGTGTCACCAAGGAAAGCATACGGAGTCAGCACCCTTGGGTCATCTTCGGGTCACCGCAGGCTGGGGGATCCCTCAGGACCTCCGCTGAGAGGCAGATTTGGGTTGCCTGATGTACAAGTGCTTTCTGGTGAGCTGTCCCCTTGTCCTTGGAGGATTACATGCTGCAGTTTCCTGCAGGATTCACTTCTCCAGTTACCCAGCTTGTCTGGATCACTGCAGTCCCACAGTGAACAAACAAAATAAAAAATATGTTTAGGAAATATTCTGAATTAAAGCCCAAAGGAAAAATGTGGCTGAAAGTGTTGCTTTTCACAAGAAGGAAAAGCTTTGCATCAGCTGGGTGTTGGCAGGTTTTTCAGGACCACTCACTTCTGAAGGAGCACTGCCTAGAGCAATTAGCTCATTCACCTCTAACAGAAATTGCATGTTCCTTATCTCTTTAATTAGAGTATATATAATGTTAGTAATGATGTATTATCTCTATATTAATTTAAAAGTGTTGTTTTGATGTCAGGCTTGCTTGTGTAGGGTCATCGGTATGAGGATATGCTTTAAAAACAGATTTTAAATCCCTGAAGAGTTATACAGCTCTGCTTTTTCAAAGCACTTGACCTTAGAAGTGCTTTAGATTGCTCCTTTCTTATGTTTCACTAATTTTTTTACATTGCAACTCTCTTGGCAAACACTAAATTGCAGGAAGTCATGTGCAATAAGGGATAGAAACAAGTTCACGTTATTTAGCTCTTAGTGTGATCACTGGCATGATGAGGAAGAGAATGACAGCATCTGAAATTAATGCACAGCTGTAAACTCTGCACCTCCACAATCCCACCAGGCTGCCTGCAAATAGCCATTAGACCCTCTAAGGAAGTGAGAACAGATAGAGCATATACAGTACTTGGATGTAGGTTTACTGCCAGCTTTTTAAGGATTTCAGCCCAGAAGTGCTGTGTGATTTGGTACGGAGTGGTACAAGCTCCTCAGGGAGATGCCACAGGCCCTCCAGCTCAGTACCAGTCCTAACTAGAACCTAAGGTCTTGTTTGTGCCTTCAACAGCCAAACTGGTGATGGAAAGACACATCTGATCAGAGATAAGTTAGGCAGACCTGGGAAAAGCAGGATTGAAGAGACACCAAGGAGTAGGTTTGAGACACAATGATCTCCCGGGATGTCATGTCCCAGGACTCATCCAGGCTCAGGTAACAACACACCTTGTAGATGGGACTTGAAAGATGTGATCTTAATTTTAGGAAACACAGGAGATTAAAAAAAAGTTCTTGTTACAGATTGAGTGATGGGGAACCCATGGTGTTTTCCCAGCTGCAGTCTGAATTGGCAGTGTGGTTGTAGCATTTTTCTCAGGCACTATTCCAGCAAAACACTTGAGTGTGTGCTTAATTAAATCATGTGAGAAGTTTAAAGGGATGGAAAGCATGCACCCAAATGCTTTGCTGGGGACATAATATTAATGCCTCAGTTTCCCTTCTCCAACATAGAAAAGAAATATTTACTTCCCATACAGAGTGCTGACAAGCTTAATTCAATCTTCCTTGTAAAGTGCCTTGAGGGCCTTAGGGAAAAGGTGCTATAAAAATCAGAATATTATTCTACACTCCCTAGCAAGACAGCACTTAGCTTTATATATTATCCTGCTGGTGATGCATCTCCCTCTGGCTGACAGGAGGAACAATTAATGTATATAAACCAAAAGAGGCTCTTTAGGAGACTTGTGATCCATGTAATCTGCTAACACCTGATGACAAATCCAAACTTGAGAAGATGGAAAAGGCAGAGGCTTTAAGGTGTTTTAGTGCAAAAGCATGTGTGTGTTTTCAGAGCTGCAACAGGAAAAGGGCTGTTTCTCCAGTAAACTGTTTTTCATCCCTCATTGTTTTTTATGGCCTTTGCTTCTCACTTTTCAGGTTCTCTGATCTTCGGTAAGTTAGCAAATTGTACTCTTACACTGCTCACTTATTTCAAATTTTCTTCATTAGATTGACGAGAATCTGGATCTGACTTCAGAGGCAGCTGGAGTTAAGTGAAGACAAGGGACTGCTGCCAAGGGGAGGCCATCAAGTGAAGCCAGCATGGGAGAGGTTAGGGCAGTGGAGGGTTTTTTTAAACCCTCTAATTGTGCTTCTGCATTTAAACATGTTGAAAGTACTTTTCAGGACAGAGTATTGCAAGCAACACACATTTTCCTTAAGGTTCACTGACATCAGTACAGGTATTTTAGATATTTTTAACCTCTGTATATTCATGCATTGAAATACAAGTACACTGTAACGTTTGCAAAAACGGACCCTCACAAAAGTAAGGGAAAAAGTGTTACTTCAGTCTATCTCCCCAGAAAAAACACAAATGACTGAAAATATTAAGCTCTCTACAGGTAGATGGTCTTAATCCTCATTTCCTGCCTATATTTCTGAACATCATATTCTGACTAAACTTAATGTTTTTTCCTATTTTTGTCTTCTTTCAGTGACAAATAATACTTAAACTACCACATAGAAAGCATCAAGAATCATAACTACTCCTTTGGTATTTTTTATGTTTACTGCATATTTAATTCATAAAGTGATTACAATGAAAATGTATTTTAACAAATTTCTAGAATACATGACAAATAATAATAATAGCAAGTCACGAATGAGTGATTTTTTTAAAAAATGTTTTTTTAATTATGACTGTTGGCAACTCCTTTCTGTTTATGTATGTGTTTCTGCCCTGCCTTTCCAGGACACAACCTCTTTATGGAAAGAATATTTCCTCTTCTATGCCTGCTGCAAGTGGCACACAATGGAGTCTCATTACTCAACAGAGGCTCAATGTGCAATGAAAAATAAATAACTAAACTCCAGCTATTTCAGTAGGTAAATACTGCCTTTCTCACCCCTGTGCATAAAGCAGCCAGTGTTCCACACCTGGCAGCGATCTCTGGGAATTCAGCCTCCTTGTCCTCTGGCATGAAACCTTAACGTGCTGGCACACTGTGTGTCACCTCCAGGACTGTCCAGGGACAAAGGGGAAGGGGTCAGTTGGGATCGGAGTGCCCACCACCTGCGCTGGCTGCTGCGCTGGAGACAAAGGTGGAGGAAGTGTACAACCAAACTCTGTTTGTACGTGTGCACACCCTCCAGCACCCTTCTAGAGCTGCGGCTTCTACAGGTGCTAGGCAGGTGTTCAGTCAGGATTTTCCTCTAGTTCAGCAAAGATAGAATTTATGACAGCTGGCATGGTGCATGGCCTGGGAGTTTCACACACATACTTGAGAAGGATGAAAAGCTGTTTAGCTTCCACTGAAAGAGAGAAGAAATGCACACGTGCCTCCCTGAGATTCTCTAGCTCCACAGCTCTGAGGGCAGTGCTGGCAGCACTGCACTGGCAATTTCTAGCAACTGTGGGTAAGAACAGAATTTGGAAGGCCAGTGAGGACCACCACTGTCTGATCAGAGCTAATCAATCTTGGTCTCATGTCTAAATTCAGCATCTTCTCATCTGTGTTTTCCCCTTGGATTTGTCACCTCTGTCCATTTTTCTCCTTGTATATAACTATACTACTGAAAATATATCTTCCCTCACCCTGCATAAGAGTGAGGAAATCTCTGGGTTTTCTCTTCCACACATGCTGTAGCTTCTCCACATGCTGTGGCAGCTCAAGTGCTTCATTTTAAAAGTAAATTTCAAGCTACTGCTTTGCTATGCTTTTTTAGATAACATATATGTTAAGAACTGATCAGTACCCCAAGTACTTCTGGTGTTTGTGTAATGATGCAAAAAGGGCCAACACCTCAATTTGGATGTCATTTCTAAATCACTCCATCAGAAGTTTCAAATGAAAGCCGATGGAGGGACAGGGTATGTCAGTTAAATCTTATGGCTCCAACTTGTGTAGTAGGTGCAGGCTTAACCCCTGCTGATGCCCTACAAGAATGGTCAAGACAGTGTGATACAGCCAGCTGGAACTGCTGCCAGGTAGAGCCTTTGGGTGCCTATTGTGCAGCTGGAGGAGGCTGTTACCTGCAGGGGAAATCCCACGGTGCAGGCTAGGCCCCGCGCTCCCGGCCAGCGCAGGGATTCGGCAGAGCCAGGTGGCAGTCGGAGGGTGCGTGGCACAGTGGGAGTGGTGCTGGTGGCAATTCACAGGTGCCTTGGCAACACCTCTGTGCCTGAGCTGCAACTCACCTCTGTCATGCATGTCTGAATGTGATTTGGCACGGACAGCTGTCACCCAGGCAAGTTTCCATTACGATGAGGACCTAGCTTCCAGATTTTTAAACATAATGGAGGTGAATCCGGAAGTCTGATAACAAAACAGCAATGAAGATTCATTGCTACAGCGACCAGAGCCATGGAGGATGCAGAGAAAAGCATCTTGACACGAGTTGAGGCAGAAAGGTACCTGCTGTAAGTTAGAGCAGCCCTAAAGATGCTGTGGTCTATAGCAGCCTCCTAAGGCAAACCAGAGCCCAGGAGCTCTGTGAATGTATCCTCTTCCCAGAACCCCTACTCAGTCCCTTTCACAAGCAATATATCTGTGCATTCAAAGAGGGGGAAAGATTGCAAGTCTTATGATGTTTCTTTTATTTGACAAGGAAAAATCTGAAGCTTCAAATGTGCAGTGACTTGGTTGGTGAAACACAGCTGAGAAATGGCTTTAAATGGACCACATATTCCTTCCTGGAGATTTTTTGCAGATGGCAGTTTGCTCCTGGCTCTGGACAGTGCAAAAAGCAGTCTCAACGACAGTGAATGAACAGGGGCAAAACCCTCCCCTTTCTTAAAACTGTATCAAGGAAATAGACCCTTAGCACGATGGGTTGTCACCAGGGCCCTGCTTTTGAAACGTGATCTGTGTGTGCAAATCCCACACGGATCGGATACCAAAACTGCAGTGCTTCTTTGACATTTCAGTTGAGAAGGAGAACAAATGTGTTCTGTACTCATCTTTTTTTTAAGGAAAAACAATTAAATTAACTTTGGAGCAAGGGCTTTGATTACTATCTCTCTGACGTCAGCTTTACATTGATGTAATTCTATAGACTGGTGGCATCACTGCTGATCTGCACTGGTGTAAGAAGAACAATTGGGCTCTGTGTTTTCCAGGCAGTGAAGCTGCTTATGTTTTGTGTAAAGAAAGAAACTCTGTTAAACAACTTAACAGGGAAATAAATTAACCAAGAAATTTATAAGCCAAAAGCAATATAAGCACAGAGACAGCTACAACTGTACTGCTGGTTTGAAAAAAATACCTAGCCTAATTAAGGAAAGATTGACTTTGCTATAAATATGTACACTGACCTCTCTAGTTTTCAAGTTATAAATGACATCCAAAGGTGAGCAATTTAATACCTTTCTGCAATTTTGTTTATTTTTTTAGTATACATGATGTACTTTATTGCCTTTGTTTGAGATCCTTGAATGAATGTAAGCTTCTCTTCCTCTTCAAATAATGTCATGCAACATGAGAGTAAATCAACTGTAAGGATTAAAATTATAATTGACAAGGTGTGAAAGTAGCAAAGAAAGTTCTACCTAACACAGCTTGAGCTGAAATCCTAGCTACTTCTCTTTGAAGGGGAGTTTGTGGGCCAAGGATTTCACCACTGATGACATCTCACAGCAATGGAGATATATACTTTTTTTTTTTAAGTTTTATTTACACCATGAAGCACAATCAGGCCTTTCAGTACTCAGCTTTAATGCTCATTTTTTTGTTATAGTTGCTATTATGCTCTCACTTTCAGGGGATGTGAAACTCCTGCATAGAGCAATTGTTTTGCTTTAGGTGCAGTAAAGTTTACAAACTCTATGCTTGGGTGAGAGATATAGGCGTTTTGTCTACCAGGGGAATCTGGTGTATGAAGGGAGTGGAGCTGGGCCCAGGACTGATACAACTGACCTTGCCAACAAGTGAGGTGAGCCACAGCATGCTTCACTATAGTCATACGATTACTAGACAGCAGCTAATGAGTGGAATTTTAGGGAATACTTTAAAAAAAATAAGAAAAGTAAACCCGTAAGAATTTGGAACCTGTTAAACCTGAATCTGGGCAAGTTTCACCTTTCTGTATTGAAAAAAATCAGTCCTGATGGCTGTGTGCAACCCATTCTGTTCAGTGCCGTTTCCATTCAGTCTTTACTATTAACATGTAGTATATGCCACTAAATGGCCATGAATATATTAGATGGGCTATGGCTAAAAACTACGATTAAAATTTTTAGAACAAGGCCATGGCAGTTTTCCATAGCTCTGACATTTACCTAATGAGCCCCAACTCACTGACTGCTTTAATAAATGATACACCGCTTCTCTTGTAAACCTGGCATGGGGTTACATTAAATATTGCCTTGTATTTAACAGCGTGCTACTTTCCTGCCCTACTCTCATAACTCTAGTAGGAGTTGTGGCCTTAATTTAGCTTGGGTGGAACTATAGGTTGGACTTGTTGTTCCACCGAGGTAATTGCTTCTCTACATAAATGAATTATCTTTTCCATTTACAGCGCCCATGGAAAGTCGCGTGTAATTTCAATACACTCTTCAGTGCAGCTGTAGCAATTTTTTAATATGTTGTGCACGTGCTCACTGTGTCAGTTTTGTCCCTGGCGCAACAGCCTTGCTGCAGGGTGAGATGTACGACAAGCTGGCCCTTTGGAGGGATGCTGGCTCTGCCTCTCTGCTGGCCTCTCCGACAAAATGGGTACTAATGTGACAGAGGATGAGCATTGCCTGAGGATGGCGAGTCCAGAGGCCTTCCTGACAGGCTGAACGGGAGGGCAAGTCTGCAGAGAGCCGTGGAGAGAAACTTGGTGAGTGGTGGTTGAGGTACAAGCTCTGGTAGCAGGGGAGGCACGTGAGGGCAAAGGCTGTGAACGTGAGTCCTGCTGTAAATGAGGGAGCTGCCTGAGAGGGACAAGCTGGCTGGGATGATGCCTGTAAATCAGGGAAAAAAAAAACCCTTTCCAAACAGGATTAGGAGGATAACATAAAGGCAGGTATTTAATGAAAGCTTTCAGGTGCACAGATCAAGGCAATGTGCATTAGTGGTATCAGATTTTTACAGTTTTTATAAGTTTAACTATTTAGCATATTCTAGTAAACTCATCCAAGAGGAGGAACCGTTGCCCTGGCAACCCACCCTCTGGATCTGCCCCCATTGGGGTTTTCCCATGGGTTTCTGCCCGATATCTTGTTATGTCTATGAAGTTTGGAGGAAAACAATGAGTCCTTGTTATAAATTCCTTTCCTTGGACAAAGACAATACACGTAGCAAAAATGTGAGAACGTTAACTATTGTTCTAAAATGTGAGAGAGGTGAGAAATAAGTGAGAAAGTGCTAAAAACTATACAGCTACATATATTAAAGATCTGCAAAACTACAAATATATAAAAAGCTAAAAATATTCAGGCATCTGGGATGTGCCACCAAATTGGTACAATGCAAAACCATGACCCAACTGCTGCAGTAGGAGAGGGAAAGTAAACAGGGCTGGAGGGGGCATCAGAAGCTGAACTTTGTGAACTCCTACCAGATGCAGTTACACCAGCAATTAATTTGGTGCAATTACTTCCACACAACTGCGTTGGAAATTATTGCAAGATAGATCAAGCCATTAACAAGAGGAAAACAGCATTGCAAAACTCCAGTCACCTCCTTCCAAGTGTTATGCACTCACTTTCCACGGAAATTAATTAAAATAATGCAAATGGGGTGCCTGGATTCCTGATGGATCACTGCATTGAGTAATTGGGGTACAGTTTCTGGATGTACCTGCTCAAAAGTAAACAGAGTGATGAGGGGAAAGAGATGACCCAGACTGGAAGCAGTCCTTGTGCTTCTATTTTCCCCAAGCCTTCTATGCTGGCAACATGTTGCTGTTTCTCTTGGCAAATGTGCATCTCCAGCTTCTGGTCAGGGAACGTCAGGGCTTGCTGTTGCTACAAAAACTTCAACATTAATATGGAAACCTATATATTTTCTGATTAATGTTTCCATCAAGCTTGGTCCTGGGTAAACATTGTGTAACGTTAGCATTCATCAGTGAACTTGCACAAACCTCTTGGAAAAACATTGAAAAACAAAATCCCAAAAACCTGCTTTCAGTCTAGAGTGAATATTACAGCCACAGAAAAGATCTTCTGTGTAAAAGAGAATAATTTTCCTCTCTTTCAGAGATTGATGAACTATTCACAAGTCAATCACTTACTTTTCAGTGCATTATTGCCTGATTAGTCAAGTGCTGATGCAATTAAATTTAATGATCCTACTGAGTAGGTGTCTGCTTAGTTTGACATTTAAAAAGAACGAGTCGTTAGTATTTTTGTAAAGCAGAACCCTTCTTTGTTTTTACCATCATATTTCTGTATTTCCATTGCCACCAGTCACTACTTCAGATGAGACTGCACTATTCTCTTTTGGAGCTGGTATCTAATTACCCATCACAGATCAGCTACTAAAGAAGCGTGCAAAGTTTATGAAATATCAGTTTAGGAGTTGCTCCAAATAGAGAAGAGATTATGCAAGTTACTTTTCCCAAGGTGAATTATAGACAAGCAGGAAGGGCTCAATTTCTGTTGGCAAGAAGGCCTGACTGCTAGACCTCAGCCTCTGGAAGAGTGGCAGAAGCAGAAATTCCATCTGGAGAGGTGCTAAGCTCCTGTTGCTGCTGCCAGAAGAGTAAAGAAGGCACAAGGCACCCCATGTGATAGGGGAAACCTGAGGAGCAGCACTGGACATGGACTGGGTTGCTTCCAACTAAAGGAATCTTCTGTATGTAAACAATGCTTAGTAGCAAAGTGTGGAGTCCAGGAAATCATTTCTGGTGAGGAGAATAAGCTTTCCTTTTGAGAGGAGTGCAATTACTCCTCCATTGTTCTCCAAGTTCCTTCTCAACTTAGTCTTGGCTGTGTCTCCAGTGAGAAAGTAATACTTTGAAAATAAAGGAATTTGAGAGAACACACAGAAAAAAAACCAAAAAAACCAAACCAAGATGTCATTTTACTAATTTCAAAAAGTGAATTTAGGAGGTAAGGACATGATATATGTTTTCTCTTTGAAAGGCACAATTAGTAGAGAAATTAAGCAATGGAGGGTTTTTATAGGAAAGGCATGGAAAGAAAAATCCCTGTAATTTAAAAAACAGCAGGGTCTAATGGTAGAGCACCTGCTAGTTCACACTTTCTATGTTTGCTTACTCTCTTCAATCTATTTAGCACTACGACCACAATTTGTGTATTTCTAAGAAAGAAAACTAAAATATTGCTGTTCCTACTGTGTCATAGATACTGACTTTCCAGATATGGGACAGGCTTCCTGTAGAAGTAATACAGTTGACTTAATTGACTCATTTGCACCAGGGAGAGCTGATGTAACAAGATGAGAATCAAGCCCATAGGCCAAAAGTTTCAAAAATAAGTATCTAAAATTAGGTGCCTAATTCCATAATTAGGAACCTGAGTAGAGGTGGACTGGTTTTTAAAAACATTGCAGCATGACAAATACTGCTGAAGTCAGTTGGAGCTGGAGGTGAGCTTTCCTTTGAAAATCAGGCTGTTTTATTTAAATGCCTGGATATTGTTATGGACATGTTGGACATCCTGGTTTGAAGGTTTTGATTTCTCATCCCAATGTATAACTGTACCAGCATGTAGCCAGTGCACAGAGCTCTCATCATGTAGCACTTAGAACATGAGTATATCCCATCTTGACAGACATTCTGGTATGAGTCTGTGTCTGGGGACTCAAAACAAAAAGATTAGATAAATACACTTTCCTCTCTTTGATTCTGAGCCACAAATGTAACAAAGGCCTAAGGGCTGTTCAAAAGGATGCTGGTGAGAAGCTTTGTGGAGGAATTTCTGCATGGGCTGGAGATGAATACACAGCAAAACCTGCTCTGCAGCACCCACGGACAAGGTCTGCCTTCCTCCGAGAGCAGTGTGAAACAAAGCAAGCTGAGGAGTTCTGGAAGCACTGCCTTAATGCCACTCGTGTATCTCTGTGTGACACAATGAGCCAGGTAACCTGAAAATTGTAAGGATGGGAAATGCAGTTTGGGTACTTCTAATGTATTTTTAAATCTTACTGGGTTGATGCTATTAAAATGCTTAAATCAAGCTGTTAAATAAAGATCAATGTGGATAAAAGATATACTCATAGATGCTGGAGGCTGAAGCCCACAGTGGTAGCACAAAGGGAGGCAGACACACAGAAGACACTTGTCTCAGACTATCCTTGCTGTTGGGGTTATAGGTATCTTGGGAAACAATTATCACAGACTCTCTTCCATTCAACTAGATCCACTTACCTGTACATATTGCTGAATTAAAAACCAAACTCAAAATGGCTGTAACCCCTAAAAGCACCCTTTTTAGAATGTACTGATATTTTAATTACATTGGGTTTATAATTCTCTCAGTTGCAGTAACACCTTGTAAGAATGTATTAATTGTTGTGGACTACTAGATTACTATAAGCACATAACTCATTTCTTTCCAAAGTGGTTACTACTGGTGAGAATTAAATGATAGTTGATTCTTCATAGGTTTTTTTAAGCACACTTTAAATTTGTTCCACTGCATACTTCCAGTCTATTTCTGATTGTCTTCATCCTTTTGCAATAATATTCTAAGTGTGGTGGCAATATACCACAGAGGTGGCAGCCATGTCAAAAGCAGTTGTGCCACATCACTGAACAGGCAGTAATTGTCTCCAGGAATCACAGGAATCTTGATCTGCTGCATCAGACATCACTTATTTGACAGTTAAAGCTGAAAATACACTTGGTGTGGAACCTAAAATACACGCTGTTTCAGGTTGCAGGGACTGTGCCAAAAGTCTAAAGTGCTGAGGAAAACACAGCCATACATTTACCTTGTGGTGTTTTTTTTTTTTAAAAACTTAATTTCTGTATGAACAAGGCTCATGAGACACCACTGTGTCATGCTGCCTCAAGTGAGGACTTTTTAAAATCCAGTGGCCAGTTTCAGAGAAGTTTCACACATGGTTACTGTTCACAAGAGAAATAAAGGTCTGGCACATTTCAGGAAAAGGAGATGGGGTGGTCCTGTTAAGGTTTCCACAAAGAGGCTGCCACCAAAACTCATGCACTCTATGTGCAAGAGCCACTTTGTCCACATGGATGCTGCAGCCTAAGCTCTCACCTGTCTGGACACTGAGGTTAATCAACCATGAGACAGAAATTGATAAAAAACCTGGTTTTGTCCCTGCTGGTGCTCCCAGAAGTATGTGTTGGTCTAGACTTGGCAGTGGGAGGGCAGTTAAAGTTCTGCTTGTGTTTCTAAGCTAATCCTGCTTTTGTGTGATGTGTAATGCAGCCATGTGCTTTTGGGATGCTTTAAGCTGATGTTAAGCTTCTGAGGTCAGAAATGCATTTCAGTACTGTCATTGTACTCCTAAGATTTCCAAGTATGTGTAAGTGAACTCCCATGGTTGGAGCTCCTTTTTCCATATTTTCTCTGCATATTCATGGAGTGTTCATCATTTTTTTGGTGATTGGGAGGAAAATTATGAGTTCAAGGACATTTTTAGATATTTTACCCATTATAAGTCAACAAATTTGTTTGGGGTGTTTATCCTTATTTTGCTTTTATTATTATACATGAAATATTGTATAATTAGGTCTCTCTAATAGTTTTAAATTTTATGTTCTGCTTTTTTCAGATCAGTTATGTGGTCAAAAGGGAAACAGTCCTTCTTCATCTGAAGTGAAGTAGGACCTGGAGCCTGTATCTCAGACATACCTGCGGCTCTCAGGGTCCAGGAATGCGTTGACTCAAGAGGGGAAGCTGAACCTGAAGTATCCTACATGGTCACGTAGAGTAGGACTGCAAGCCAGATGTGGCTTTCTCTTGTCATATGCCTTAAAATTTTTTAATGTTAAGTGGTTTTCGAGCTGGCACCTAACTTCCCATTGGCTTGAACTCCTAAGAACTGTGAGGTAATGGGAAGCTAGTTCGCTCATTAAGAAAACACTATGGAAAAAGTACTTTGAGAGAGCATTTTCTTGGAAGTTAGGTCTATTTGTGTCTGATGAGTTGTTTTTTACAAAGTGCCAGAGTGAGATTAAAACCTTGAAAACTATTAAAAAATACTATGTGAAGCTTAATGGCTAAATAGCTACAATTGTAATTAAATAGTAGAAAGGCAGATTTGGTTTGGGCTGTAAAACCAATATTAAAACAAGCTACAAACTAATTTGCAGTGTCCTACAGCAACAATTAGTGTCCTAAAGGATGTGACTTTTCATTAGGATGACTAGGAGGATCTGACAGGTGGCTGAATCATGCCCACTGTAGTCACGCTGAACTTCATATACGTGCACCCACAGTATTTGTTGCTCAGTCAAATTCTTCCTTTTATAATTCTGGATTGCCACATTTGCAATTACATTGCATCCGGCAGAGAGCTCCGAGGTCTGTAATTACCAAGCACGTCTGCAGCAGTCACACAGCAACAGAAGTGACACTCATGTACTTAAGAGCGCAAAATCAAAGCACTGCGTGTGATATCCTCCTACTTGCCTATGACTGAATTGAGAGGTGTTTACTGCACAGTTTATTCTGTAAGGCACCCTCCCAGTGTAATGATATACAACTGATAAAAGAGAGAGGGAAATAGGTGCAGTTCACACGAGCCAAACAGTGTGGAATTGAGTTGTTCTGGAATGTTACATTCTTTGGAATACCTTCAGTGACTCGGCTAGCTGTGAGAAGAGAGCTGTGAGCAGAACCCAGATGTACACACACCTGCAGGGATTCTGGCTCACCAGAAAGGATGGGGAGTTGGCTAGCCCATGAACAGGGGTCAGGAGACTTGTGTATGCATAAACTACCTTGTTGTAGGGAGTGAGTCTTCCCTAGGGCTCAGGCTATAAGTGAGGATGCTTGTAAACAATCACAGTGGAGGGATTTTCCTGTGTAATGTGGTGGTGTTCGTGTATATCCCAACTATGGGACCATATTAAGGACGAGAATCCTGTAGCATCTCATCTGTCTTTCGGACTGAATCCAAATGCGAGTAACAGAGCTGTCCGTGGGGCTTGCCCTGACCGTGGCACAATCTCCAGGTGAGCTGAAGGCTACCACACCAGCTCTTTTGCAGTACAACTTCCCCTTTCAGGCAGTTCCCTGTGCTGTCTAGAGGCCACTTCAGCCGGCCTAGATCTGTGCCCCCGGTGAATGAGGGATTCCTATCACCAGGGCAGCTTGTTGCGCCGTTTTCTGTGGTGCATTAGCAGCGTGTCTGCAGTGATGGGGGGGCTCGGGGCACGGGCGGGGGAGGAGGTCCGCACTCGGCAGCCCCGGTCCTGACCTGCTTTGCCAGGCAGCCGCGCAGGCCTGACATGAGAGATGGCGCCGGCCCGTCCCTTTCAGGGAAACCTGAATTTCAGCTGGATTAAGGAGGTTGTGTAACCGCAGCCCAGCTGACTCCATTGTTCCTCCGCACAATGTAGTTATCAGCGTGAAGTGAGCGCCAATGTAGTTATCAGCGTGAAGTGAGCGCCAAGCACGGCGCTGCCGGGCCCGCCCTGGGCGCGGGGCAGCGGCTGCCCCCGGGCAGGGACGCCCGGTGTGAGCGGGCGGGGGCTCAGCATCCCACCCGTCGGGCACTTCACACCTGGAATCGCTGCTCTGCGGCCGCCGATACACACGTGTACTTAAGTCTTGGCCGTCGTGGGAGCGAACTCCTGTGGGCACACGGAGGGCCAGGGGGAGAACACGTGTGCGGAGCGGAGTGGGAACTCTGGCCAGTGGCTGACGGCAGTGCGGGAAAGGCGCAAGTGAGGGGCCGCGCCAGCCCTCGTCGGAGCCGGGAATGTGAGTGAGGGGCCTCTCCCCTCCCCGGGGTGGGAGCCTGACCGCCAAAACACTCGGCGCGGGGGTTTAGGTGGGAAGGGAGGATGCCGTTTGGGCGAACCGATGAACCCGGCGGCGCCGACTGCAGCACAGCGGACGGGGTGACCCCAGGCAGCGGCGACCGCGCTCCCGAGCTGGACCGGACCGTGTGGTGCCGTGCCGGGGCTCCGCTCTGTTGCCGTGACAACCGAGCTGCTCGGCGGGCAGGAAGCGGGCGCGGGGCATTGGCCGCCGTGCGGCACGTGGG
>WBMZ01013055.1:0-132098 GCA_013400975.1 Atrichornis clamosus
CCGCCCGCCTCGCAGGCCGCGCCGCGGCCCCGGTGCCTCCGCAGGGCCTGGCACCGCCGCCGGCTTGGGGAGCCATGCAAACAAAGGGAGAGGAGGCCGGAGCCGCGTCTCGGGAGGAGGGCGGAGGGCAAGCCGCGAACCGCGCCGGCCTCATCCGCCAGCTTCCCCTCCACCGCACCAGTCCTCCACGGCCACCGGGGAAGGGAAGTGGGAGTCGGGCCGCGGCGCGCCCGTTGCCCCGGGGACGCTCACCCAGGGGAGGCCGCGGTGTCCCGCTCCTGGCGCGGGCCTCTTCCCGGGCACCTCGGCGCCGCGGCCCGGCCTGCGCCGGCACCCCGGCTCGGCGGCGAGCAGCCTCCAGGGGCGGCGAAGCGACACTCACCGAGGAGGAAGAGAAGGAGGCGCTGCCTCTGCTGTTGCTTTCGCGGGCCCCGGCCCGGCTTCAGCTTTGGCTCCCTCCCTCGCCGTGCCGCCGCCTCCCTGTTCCTGGCGCCGCCGCCGCCGTTTCCTCCGCCTCCTCTGCCCCCACCCCTCCGTCCTCGGAGGGGCGCACGGGGGCGGCGAGCTCGCAATGGCCGCCGCCTGCCGCGGGCACGGCTACGGCTGCGGCGCCCGCGCACAGCCCGGCAGGGGCAGGAGAGCCGGGGGCATTCCTGCTGTGTCCGGCCGCCCCCGCCGCCCCGCGGACACCACCAGCCCTCCGCGACTCGTCTGTCTCGCAGCACTCGGGCCCCTTCTCTTCCTCGGGTCTGGGCGCCTTGCCCCGGGCGCGTCCCCGCTCGGCGGCCGCGGGAAACCCGCGGGGGCGGCGGGGCTTTGTTAGCCCCGGCCCTTTCTTTGCTCCCGCACCCGCTCCGGTGCGTGACCGCTGCCCTGGGCTACTGAAGCTCATCGAAGTAACTCATAGGGAGCACTGCCCCTCTTCGTTCTGGCGGGGAGCCGCCCCTCGCTGGTAGCGCCCGGCCTGAGGGGTCCCCTCAGCCGCCGCCGCCCCAGCAGGGCTGTGGGCCCGGGCTCGCCGCCCCCCTCCGCGAGGCGCCGGTCGCCAGCGCTGCCCCGGAGGCCCGCGCTGCGCTGGAGTGGGAGGGAGGGAGGTGGGCTCTCCTCCGCCTCACCTTCCCTTACACCTCCCTTGGCGTGAAACCGACGCGCCAGAACAGGCGTCTACTTTTGTGCTTAACTTTGCTTCACAGATCTCCACGAGAAAAGTGACACTAAACTTCAGACGTATCAGCTGTGCTGCAGCAGCTTCAGCCAAGCAGATTGCTTTGCTTGCTTGTTCTCCGGTCCCGTTTTTTAAAAATAAAATGCTAACTCGAGAGCAACAAAACAATTCTTAATTTAGGATGTGCGAGACTGACGGAAGCGACTAGCAGGGGGCAAAGAATTAAAATCGATGGACAGACAATATGTCAAAAGTTGTCACAAGTTGTATTTGCTGACTGATGTGGAGCTGGTAAAATACTACCTTTGTTTTCTGTTTCTGATATACAACTGATGCAAATCAACAACCCAATTTGCAAAGATATGCATAATTTGCTTACCTATGTAGTTGCATGACAGTAAGATTATTTGTATGACTCATTATGAAACTACTGATTTTAAGGTTAAAAAGAATCAATTGAAACTCAAGATTGTGAGAACGTTCATTCACATTCTGCTTGAATTCTTGTATGAGATCAGAGGTATTTGTGAGTTGAGGTCAGTGATTTAACTGCCAAGGTTATTTGAGGTCAGAGTGTGCCCTGATTGCATTTACATTTTTATATGTCAGGCATTTATAGGGAGTGAAAGACTTTTCTGGAGTCTCATCCAAGGGTCATATGCTTCTTCATGTGCCAGATCAAGCTTAGTTTGTAGCAGGCCAGGACCATTTCAGGAGACAATGACTCTAATCAGAGTTGCAGAAAGAAATTATTTTTTTCAAATATTAAGTTTCACTTTTTCATTTATATATAGAATGATTTATGTTTTTGTTAAGTGTTTTAGATTAAAACTGTTTGTCTTACAATTATGATTACGCCTTATCAGTGGTATAACAAACAAAGCCAGGAATAGCTTCAAGTGGATCACATGAAACCTTATGTATTTTAACTTTTATTTCTAAAACCAATACTGTTGATATGAAAAATACGAGTAACTTTCTAAGTTGGCAGTGGTGCTCAAAGATAGAAAATTAAATAAATAACAAAAGACTAACTTTATTTTTTTGACACCATAGCGGGTTCCTTTTTTTTCTTAGATGAGCTGTTGTAAGTTTAACAACCTAGTGAAAAAGGGGAATAAAAGAGAGCAAGAAAGGCTCTGATTGGGAAAGTTTCAGTTTAATTTTTTCACAGTTCTGTCATTTCTTCAAACTAGTAGTTTGTGTGTGTGTGTGTGTTCTTATTTTCCTCTTGGGCCTTCTTTTCCTTTGGATACAAGCATTTGAACAAGTAGTTATTTTCAGAATCCAGCAGGTATTCTTGCTTGACACATATGTGTAGTATTAACTTAAGCAGTGTTTTCATCAGGAACCACATGTGAAGAAGCCAACTGGATTAAAAATGTTTTTCTGCCTTAGGGTAGCTTTTACCATAGGCAACTTTTGCAGTAGTCTATATTGCATGAAAGACAAATTTTTAAAATTATCTTAGAAATCTTATTCTACAGCCTCTCACACTATTAAAAAGAGTTGCATCTGGATGATGAGGTTTTCCAGCCCACGCATTGACCAAAGGTTTCCATGTGCCTGAAACTGCCCCCTTGTCAGTCTTATGAATCAAAAGACTTACCTTTTGTGGAAATGAGACTGATAGACAACCTTAAAGGAAGGTTGAAGGAAAGTAATGCAAAACACTTGGTAGCTTTTTTCCCTCTTGTCTTCTACACCTTAACTTTCTTCTCACTAGGGATGGTATTAAATATGGCTTAAATTAGCATTGCTACTCCAAGTGCTGACTTTCTTCATTTTCTCTCCATCTCCTTCCCTCCTCCTGCCCATGCACACCTTTCACTTTTTTCATAGTGTCTCTAGGCCTCATTGGTCTTCTCTAAGCCAGCTCAGGTAGCAAAATCTCTTGAGGTGCATTTGCCTAACAATATGTCATGACATAAAGTAGAATCAATGCCTTATTTCTCACATTGCACTCTTTTCTGCAGGCTGTCAGTGTTCTCTTGGCTTGTCTCAGCCTTAACATATAGCTTCATGTTTGGGACAGACTTTTTCCCATTGAAATGTGGCAGCAAACAGCCATATCCCAGTAAGAGCAACAATTTATCATCAAGTCTGAATTCACATAAGAGTGCTGTTGGTACTGCATCTTGGATGTCAGACAAGGAGGATGTTAGCAGGATCTCTCAAATGAATTTGTTCTTGGCTTGAAAACACATATTGAACTATTCACATATTCAGGCATCTTGTTTTAATGCTCTCTGTATGTATCACCTAGCAGACTTACCTCACAGTTCCTAGCTTTTGTTTAATATGATGAGAACTAGAAATTTGGGTTTAGTAATAGAAAATTCAAATCTTTCATATCTGATTTCCTTATATGTGGGAGCTTCTAAAATCAGGATCTCCACACCCAGTTCTAATTACTTTGAGGTCTGCATGTTGATGAGTTCTCTATTTTGATAAGCTTATGTCTTTTTTCTCATTTGTTTTACTGAAAAGTATGATTTAAAATTATTTCAAAATTTTTGATACCAAAATGTGTATATACAAATTTGTAGTTCAGAGGGACAGGTCAGAAACCTAAATTATGATTGTTCATTGACAGCAAAGCCAATATTATGTCCACCATATCTGTTTTTATGTTATTGCTGCCTACCTGCCATCCTCTTGTTACAACTCCCTGGTCTTGGCTCTTTGGCCTGAATTGTGGTGGGAGGTTAATGTCTTTGCTTAATGTTCTTTGCAGGTGTGTAACTGTATGTGATTGTATTTTAAGGACCCAAATGCCTTCCTTTCCAGTTCTGTTAAGTATATTTCAGAAAGGGCTTTTGTTGTCATTATACTAAAATTTTCAAATTATTGTAATGCTTTACAGGAACTTGATCTTTTAGATGGTAAGCATTCAAATGGCTTTGGAAAAACATATGGTTTTAAGGAAAGCCATATATACAAAATTACTAAATTGCTGGTCATTTTTTGTAACTGTGGCCTAATTTTCTGATTTTTTAAATTCTTACAGTCCTTTTTTAATTATGTGCATTTTATGTATTCCTTTATTTGTATTTTTAGGTAATATTGTATATTTATATTCCTACGTTGCAATATACATTAGAAATCTATACATCTCACATCATCACATAGAGTTTTCAGACACTGTGGGTTGCTTGTTCCACTTTGTTTTCTTATAGAAAGAATCTATTGGTAAATTCCATTTCTATTTTAGCGGTTAATTTATGTAAATATTTTCAAAATGGATTTTTAGGTTTTTTGGGTTTTTTTCTTCTTTTATGGGGATTTTTTAGGGATTTCCCCCTCCACCCAGTTTAATAGTAGCGTTGCAAAAAACCCCACCAAAATGAGGTGAAGTGTGCAGGAAGTCCTTTCACACAAACAAACCCTTTGTCTCAGATTGCAGAGGCATTGTTGTTAAACTGGCATTGTTTACTGGCAGTGCTGAAATTAGTTTAAAGTATAGATGGCATTAAGACCTCATTATAGCTACTAAAGAATTATCCATAATATGTACATGTAAATAATGTGCTACATTTTAATCAGAGTACTGCTATTACTTCTACCTCATACTGTGATTGAGATATTCTGTATCTGCTATGATTATGCCTAAAAAACAGTACTTATTTACTTGGGTTCCTTTTCTAAAATACACCTATTTTTGAGTATCACTCTCACCTGTTTCATTTAATGTCATTTCAACAAGAAATATACTTAAAAATTATTGATGAACACTTCTGAAATTAAGATTCTTAGAAAGTTTTCTGTTGATGATAGGAGTGGCTAATTTTTTCAGAAAGAGCATAGCTCAATATTTGCTTATATCAAAGTTTTCTAACAATTATAGCAGACAACAGAGTATAGCAAAGTGACATATACAGCACAAGGGGACTAACTTCTAATCTGTTGAGTAAATGGAGAAACGGAGGAGTCATTTTAATCCTTTATGGACCAAAAACTGAATAAAGTCGAGGTAGATTGGTCCCTACAAATTGATTCCTGTTAAAGTCAGGGAAATAAAATACCACTTTTCTCGTTGACGAATATGCACAGTAAATCATGACTATGATTGGCTGCAGGTAGCTCTGTTATCTTAGATTATCCCGTGCATCTTATTCATTGATTGTCCACATTGCCTGTGCACTCACTTGTAATCTAGGTCACGTCTGCATTGAGTCGTGTAGATTTGGAGATGCGGAAGGATAGGCAAGGTGGAGAACTTGTCCCAGCTCAGACCTCATCCTATAATCACTGTTGACACAACCAGTCTGAATTTCTTGGCACAGAGGACTTTGACCTGGAGCAGGACATAGCTAACAAAGACAAAATATATGAAGTGTGTACTCTCAAAGCCAATGCACTAGTGTACAAATAGGCTTGTTTCATTTGTTTCTCCACACTAGTTCATCAAAATAATTTATTTAGAAGGCTATGGTCCTGTATTTTTCTCATAACAGAAAAGCAGAAACTTCAGAGAGACTTCCTTCTTCAACTTGTAATGTTACTTTTGTTAAGATGTAAGGTATGTATCCAGTAAGAATTTTTATGGCTACTGGTGTCACACCCTTTTACAAAAAAAAAAAAAAAATTGGATCATTATATTTTCCCTTGCAGTCAAATTTATTATACTCAATATCTTAATCATTCTGGACAATGCAGCTCATGGGCTTAGCTTTGTAGCCCTTACTTCAGTATTCACAACTGGTCCAAGAAATTCACGGAGACAACCATTTTGGAAAGCAAGTGCCAAAGACAAACCAAAACAAATCCAAATGTTATTTTACTATAGTTAAACATTCTGAACTTTTGGTCATGGGTTTGCCATAGATCTGGAGGATCAAATGAGATTTGTGTGATTTGACTGATATTGTGACAAGGGCTCTGTTTTCTGGTTTCTCTGTCTGAAGGAGTGAAACTGGTCCAAAAAATGTTGCGCTTGAACCAGTTTTACAGAGTAGAGTTCATGACAAAAGTGTGCCCCAAAATTTTCAAAAATAAAACTGGTAATTTAAAAATAAACAATTTTATTTTTCAGAAGTTCATTATTCTTAAGCAGGACTACTTAAAAGGAAAAGAAGCTGTAGTTTATTTTATCATCTTTAAGGAAAAATAGAGGAAGGAATAAAAAGGGAAAAGGATTCAGATGATGACTTACTCTTTCCTTCTACAGCTGTAAATATTTTTTTAAACTTATGAGGTAATATTATTTTTGCATTTTTTTTTTCAACCAGATCCAGTTAGAGTTATATGAAGACTAAACATACAGCTGTAGCTAGAATTTTATTGAAAAACCTAAATATAAAAGTTGATTGACATCAGGAATCATACTTACTAGACCACATAAAAGGACACAAAGTGTAGATGCCAGGTCAGAATGTTCACTGCAAAGGATTATATTAAATTTTAAAATGTCTAAAACCAGTAGTAGCAGGTGTTCCCTGAAATGAATGTTCTACTTTCTGTGTAACAACTAATTGTTTTTGTTGGCTTTAAGTGTTGTAGCCATTTCCTTAGTAATGAAAAAGAAGGTCAAGCGGGTTCTTTTCCGTCCTCTTCTTAAGAATATCTTTTTAAAAACATGCACAAAAGCACAAAAAATACTTAAGTCATGGCCAGAAGCATACTAAAAACAAACAAACAAACAGGCCTGCCCCTAAAATGGATATATGGTTGCAGGAAGTTATTTCACAATACCAGCTAAGCAGTTCTTGTCTTGCCTTGATTGTCCTTTCCTTCTAGTTCACAGAAAAGATCCACATTTACTTCAACAGTGTAAGACTGTGCCTGTGATGCCACAAGCAATTTCTCTTGATTTCTGAACTCCCACTGACTTCAGCTAGACCCATCACTGCTCCAGTACTCTCATTTCTCAGGTGCTAATCCTTACATAAGGTACTCTCAGCTAGATCAAGAGTTGCCTCAATACTCTTGTTTCACAAGATCTTGTCATTAGAGGATGTACCTGCAGCTGCTAGTTTTAATTGAATATAGTTTGTGAATAATGTTAACCCATATTTACTATATTTATAAAGCACAAATAAATAAAAAAGAAGACGACTTTAGGCTGTATCTATCAAGCAATACAATTCACAGCCTTCTGGAATAAAATTGTTGAAGAAGCGATATTTAAATCTAGGTGGCTTACAGTGGTACATATGAAACTTTTCACATTTAGGTCACAAGTTCAAACATGATCTTCATTAGCTGCAAATTAAAATTATCTATAACTGACATCTGTTATATAGCCCAATGTGGAATGAGTTGTTTTATAAAGTGGAGACATAATTGGTGAACTTGTTTCTAAATGCTCTCTAAACATGCACATTTAAAGATATTTCTTCTCAAAAATAAATAATCTTATATCTTAAAAAGAAGTTAACAATACCAACCTCTACAATTTGGCAAAACACTGTTTTATTACTTTTTAAATTATAATGAGTAATAAAATACTGACATTAAAAGCTCTGGTCTACCTGAAACCTACTTTCTCAATGAAGTCAGATCTTTCAACTACAGGTCTTTACACATGTTCTGATCTCTCAGTAGAGGTGAAGCTGATTGTTAGGGCAGGGTGGAAAAGCCATTGCCCTCACTACTCATTTTCGATAAACATCAGTTGCAAGTTAGATCACTATAAGATGATCAAAAACATGCCAAAAGCATTTATGAAGATTTCTGTGCAAGTGTAAACCACTCTGAAATATAGGCAACACTTAAATGTGAGGAGGATTTACAGTCAGTTCATTAAATTTGGGTTGTTCTCCAGAAGTAAGTTTGTCAAATTCATCACATAAAGTACTTGGAACATTTGAAAAATACAAGAACAAGATTCAGAAAAGGTGAAAAATTGTCATATGATAATTGGTTGTGTAGGTTGTTTTCAGTACGCAAAACAGTCAGAAAATATTCTGTCAGCTTCTCTGTCTGCTACTCAGTGACCAAAGACAGTTGCAGTAGTAAGTGAATGATCTTTTGTATAAGCCTTCTTCTTTCACGAAAACTTTTTGGATCCCTTAAACATTTCACTACTTTTTATTTATGAAGTGGTAAATTTTGTCACTGTTGATTATAGTGTAGCAAAACTCTTTTTTGTCATATTCTTCTGTTCTAGATTTATGTGACTGAAGGCATCTTTTGGAACACAATTAAAAGAATGACTCAGTGACTACAACCTGGACATGCTGAAGATCGTATCACAACTCTCATTCTTTTAATGCAGGAACTTTATCAAAGAAAAGAGCAGCTCTGAATATTCAGTACGTTGTTCCAAAGCTGGAAGTTATTACTGGTGTAGCTAACACTGCAGCATCTTCTTTCCACTGGATGTGTAGTGGACTTGAATGTGCTTCTTAATACACCACTAAAATCAACATCAGTAAAGGCAACACTAAGAATGATATAAACTCCACGATTGAAGTCTTTCAGTTGAAACTGATAAATAAGGCTATTCTCTTAGAAAAAAAAAAGGTGGTTAATATGTTTGATAAATGTGCTCACATAGTGAATACACAAACACAGTCTCTTTTGTGGGTAAAAATCAGTCTTTAGCTGGATATCAAATTTTGGTCCAGAAAAGAAAATTCTTCCTTTGCTGGAAGCAATAACATTCTACTAAGTAGCATGCACTCAGGACACATTTTCAAAGATGTGAAGGGCACTTAGATACATCAATTAGGTGCCTCATGGATCTTCATGCCTTTGAAAAAACATCCTCTGTTGCTCTGTTAGGATTTTTTTAATGTGGAGTTTCTCTTCTTTTATGACTCATCTCTGTCATGTCTTTGCTGTAAATAAAGCATACCCTTGGTTTTATAAATATGTTGATAGGCAGCATGGAAAACATTAATCATTGTAAAGCTGAAGGATACTTAGGAAAAGTGAAGTGCATGAATTGAGAAATGTTTATTTAAGTAGTATTCAACAGCTACAAAAAGCACTATGTAATCTCACTATTTTCACACCAGAAAGGCCATTTTATCATACAGGAAAATTAATAAAATCTCTTTTTTTCTCATCTGAAAAAAAAATAAAATAAGTGAAACCCAGATATTAGAAAACATACTACGTAACACTAATATTAAGAAGTTATAGAACATATTGAAAAATATAGAATACTAATTTTTTCATAAATTATACCTATTTTCCAGAAAAATAAGACAATGCTTAAATATTGGTAATATGTAAGTATAGTAGTACCTAGTGGGAGCAATTTTTATATGTAGATAACTAAAGGTAGATGCTTACATATCAACCAGCATTTAATTTTATATCAGGAATAACTCAAAACATAGTCTTCATTCTATGTAAAACCTTAGCAAAATTGTTGTTCACTTCAGGACAGCTGTGGCTTCCTCACTCTTGCTTAAACACTAACTAGAATGACAATATTATGTATAGTACTGAATGCTAAATCATCCCTAAAGACAAAAATAATGGGACTTCAATTTAAAACTTTCCAGCTTCAGATTGAGGAAGGCAAACTACTTTTTTTTAATTATTAAAGACATCAAAATTAACTAAATGGAACATCAAAATCAAATTAAACAGAAGAGACTGTTTTTATTGTGTTAGAAGATAAAAGTCCTATTGTAAAAATGCTCAATTTAATACTCTAAATTTTTGAGAATTTTTTTACTATTATTGATCATTGCATCAAATTATTGCTGGCTGTTGTTCATTCTTGGTATCAATAAGTACTGATTGTTGTACAGTGTAGCTTTTTTGTCCACAGCAATCAGGTTCAGCTTTGTAAGTGAAAAACTGACATTGAATATATAATTTCAATGAGATTTAATCAACTCATTATCACCACATTTTCTTTTACGTGTATTAAATCTTAATCAAGAACTTAAGATCAGTACTATTACATTAATACTATTTCACTTAGCAGGCAAACTTGAAACTCACAAAAAGTTCAGTTAGTTTGATGAGACTCATGTGAAATTAAGATGTTTGGCAATTGATTATATTTCTTTCTTTGTAGACTTCATTATCAAAATCCAGGCTAGTAATTTTCTACACTTTTTTCCAGTCTTATTGAATACCAAGAGAAGCTCTGTGGCTGATAATACGTAACATGTATGGGAGACAACAAGAGGAAACTTTTCAGACTTCAGTTAGTGATTAAGGCAGCATTTTTGCATTGTGTGTTGAAGTGAAACCAAACCTCTTTTTTTTATATTTGACAAAGATTCTACTGTAATTGTGCCTGTATGGTCTCTGTAATGTGAAGTCTGTAGCTCCTCCTTGCACCTGTCAGGCTGGGCGGAAGGCACCCTTCAGGAGATGTGGTTAATTGAACTTCCTGCCCAATCCAAACTCTGTGCGATGCAAATCCAAGCCCCATAAACAGGGCTGTGATTTTGAAAGTATTTACAGTGCTGGGTGTGATTTGGTGTGTCATATACATTTCAACTGGTCAAATCTGCAAACACTTCTTTGTCCTCCACTCCAAGTAGTGTGTCCCTAATGCTTCCCTTGAACTGAGCCTGCAGGCTATGCTGCTGCAGGGGAGAATTATCAATCCCTTACTCATACTCAGGGTCTGCCAGAGAAGGAGGTGCAGTAGTTCTCCAACATTTCGACAAGCTGACCCAACTCGTATTGATGTGTTTGCCAGATCCAATACAAGGTTGGGAGGAAAAGGGAAGGCACCGGATCACCATGTATCTGCAGCCCACAGTCACACCAGGTGCATGTGAGCTGACACCACATCCTTAGTGCATGAAATCCCTTATTTACTGATACTACAATGTGAATAGGTAAGACAACCGGAGGATGAGTGGAAGGCATTGTGCTTTGACAAAAGTTCAGTAGGAATTCAGCAGCAGCAAACATCTTTTCGGAGCATTTTTTCAGCTGACCACTGTTCTGTTTCTTGAATTTATCTTCCCTACCAGGTAAGACCTCTAAACTATTTACAGGAAAAATCCTATAAAGATTCTAGAAGGATCTTCATTCATAAACATCAAAATAATTACTCTGGACTACTCACTTTATGCCAGAATGCTGGGAATGCTCAGTGATGTCAGATTTTCCAGTCTGCTGTGGAGGTATGTTAAGTGGCTGATCTTTGATGAAAATTGATTAATTTCAGTGAAATTACACTAATTGATACTACCAGAAACTCTGTTTCTAGCCAATCATTTACAAATTGGTCACTGGTGAGATAGAAAGTGAATGTATGCTTTGCCATGAAAACTTTCAGGTTACTAGCACATGAGATAATCGCTATGGTGACTTTATTTCTCTGTAGCAATTCATACTGCTTTACCTATCACTACTCTGTAAGTAACTAGATTCTTCCATACCACATTGTGACTATTTATATGCAGATATTTCTCACCAGCTCTCTAAGGACCCTCTTCATATCAAAGTTTAATTTGTATATGATAATTCACTGTTAGGTCTCTTAGCAAGATTGCCCTAAGCAAAGAGGCAATGCATCTGAAAGGGGGCATTTTTGTCTAAGAAATTTAATAGATCATTACTTACACTTTAACATTCATCTGATAATCAAAACATATTGCATTCTTGCTATTTTTAGATATCATTAATTCATAGGGGAAACTTGGATGTTTTCTCCAGTCTGTGACTCTCTTATCCAGATTCGAAAGACAAAAGCTGTATTGTCTGCTTCTAAGGAAAAACTGCTGGAGGCACTTCTTTTGTTTTTCTAATGAACACCATACGAAAACAGGCATAGAATAACTATTTACTTACATGCAGTGGTCTGCTAAGGTCTCTTACATGCTCTACTTTCCTCACCATGACACTGAACATATTACACTAGTCAATCTATTTACAAGACTTTTCATTTTTTTCCAATGCAGTAATTTCTTTATTACTTTGACCTGAATTTTTCATGATGGTTCTCTGTGTAAGGGTGAATGATACTATTATGTATAGTTTACCAGACTTGAAAACATCAAAGAGCAATAATATTTAATAGTTTTAAATGTTACAAAGTCAGTCTTCCTCATTTCCTTATTTCAAAGTTCAGATTTACTGTTCAATAGCACCACAACTTTTATTGTTCCTGCTGCTAGAAGTTTCTCATTTGTTCTGGTTAAGGATGATTTGGAGAGCATGTTGGAAGAGGAATGGATGTTTTTATAGGCTTTGCTGTATTAAACAGTGATGGTTGGATGTGGTTTGGGTGATCGGATATAATGATTTACAGACTTGCTTTCCAGCCTAGCATTTTCTGCTGCATCGGTTCCATTCCAGACAGTTTGTATACTTTCCTGAGTGTACCAGCCATGTTGTGGAATGTGTCGGACCCTGGCCTCCACCATTCTGCTGCAAAGCTGAGGGAAATAGCAGCTATATGCTAGGATACTGTTAGATGGCTTTTTCATCGCTTCACCTATGTGTGCAGGTACATGCAATGAGTTGAATACAGCACTCTAAAGAACAGCATTTCATTGCAAACAGAATACAGGCACAGAGATTTATATATGTCCACATATATTAATTTCTCTGTACAAGTTATTTTCTTGGTTTTGCATCACTAATTTTCTTATAGAAGAAAACGTGATCTACTTGTTTTAATAAGTGCAACTTTGTTTTATCATGAAAAGTAACTTCTAGAAAACTTTTAGCAGATGCAATAGTTTATTAAAGCTGTATTAAAACTTACTTGAGAAATAAGAATACGCAGTCCAGGAGAGACAGGCTGAATAAAAGCGAAAGTATGGAAAATTACTTGCAATTTTCCAGTTTTTCTGAAAGTTTCAGAACAACTAACAACCATCAGCTTGACATAACCAAGGTTTCTACTAAAGATATATAGCTTTAATTCAGTGAAGAATGACCTGTAGAAAACGTGCATCAAAACCCAATGGAGTGAGACAATGATTTATTTTTGTGCATCCCGGTATCAAAAGTGACTTCAAAGGAAAGAGAGGTGTTCTGAAAAAAATATTGCCCCTGCTTTAAAAAAAAAAAAACTTTCTATTGAACACAATATACTAAAGTGGAATGGGTAACAAATATATCTGAAAGTAATTGCACAAGTATTCAGTTCAAAGAAATCATAGGTCACTGGTAGGATCTGATGTGGTCAAAGACTTTTATCTTGTGAAAAACTTGATAATTAAAAACACATTTTGTACTGGATAAACAGCTTTTCTCAACTATAAGTTGGGTTAAATAATTTATGTTAAATAAAAATATTGAGATTCACCTAACACCATGAAGTAAGAAACAGCACTTACTTTGTTAAAAGAGCATTGGCAGAAAAAATATTACATGAAGAGTTATTTTAAGTCTTGCTTCTCCTTATTTATACCTATTCTGTCTGAGATTGTAACTAATGGTGTGACATCTGGCAACCATATTACCTTGGGCTGTGACCTTGCCAGTTCTTACAATACTGTGGGAAAAGTTTCACAGTGTCAGCATCAGGTTTGGATTTTCCTTTAACAGTCTAGAAGCATAGAAGCAAATATAGATACAAGCTACTCAGCTATTTAATTTCTAAATAGCTATATCTGCTTTCCTCACAACAGATTCTTTCAAGAGTTATAGTTAGGTATTTTGCAGGCAAAGAAACTGAGTGGTTGGCAGATTTTGGTGCAGAGTAGTTCTTAAAGCTTTACAGCAATTCTCCTTTATATTCCAAATTAATTTATATTGTTCATCTTAAAGAAATGTATAGCAAAAAAAAAGCTGATTCTGCAAAACTGTGAAGTATTATTGCAAAATTTTGTAGCCAGGTAACTTTGAAAAGTTGTGCATTTTTGCTATCTATTTGAAAAGGATGCTGATTTCATTATTAACGTGGCAATGTTAATAATGAAGTGTATTGTTATCTGACCATATTCAAAATTGTATTTGTAGTTACAATCACAAATATTTTCCCTTCCACCTGCTGTCAAGATAGTAATAAAAAGAAGATAAACCAACACCCTCAGTCTGCTTTCTGGCAGAGGTCACTTTCTGTTAGATGACACTGTTGCAGAGTGAGTTGTTTGTTCAGTCCCTGGGGAGTTTGTCACAGTATTTTCTCATGGCATGGCAGTGATCACTGCAGAGCAGAGTTCTTCATTTCAGAGACGCTCATGTTGCATTAGGCACTGTGAGGAGTGGCGTCTGGAGAAAGCCCATCTGTGTAAAAAGAAAGGGTAGGAAGAATATTAGCATTAGACATGAGTATGAAATCAGTGGTACAACAGAACAGGAAAGAAGTCTTGGCCGAGTTGGTAATCTCGAGTTACCTGAGGCCAGTTCCTTTTTTTGTTCATCAGCAGGCCATTACGTAGTTGGGTTTTTTTATCAGAACTTCTCATGGCTTCTTCAAATTGCCAGAGAAAATTGTTCTTTTGCTGAAGAAGCTTTCTTATTTTCTTGTTTGCCACACTGATGAAGTGCCTAAGACACGAAGTGAGAATAGAGCTTTGGAAGGATTTCAAGAGAGGAACCATCAGCTAGATGGGAGAAACCCTGTACCTCTGTACCTCCTTCAGTATTGGGAACACAACACCATGCTTTTTTATTCTGATAATTAGTATAAGTAATGACGTTAGTTATAGATGTTTGTCCTTTATCAAAGATATTTCTAAATGTTTAATGCTTCTACTCACATCGTAACCCACTTTATTGAAAATTACTGCCACAAGCTGACAGTTTAGGTGCCCGTAAGATGTGTTTTTCTTTATATAAATTGGGCAAGAATAAACACTGAAACAAATAAAGCAATTATCTTTGTTTCTTAGGATCATATATACAGGGAAGTTAGGTCTTTAATAGAATTTGCAATTCTCCCTATTCAGAAAACCCACTCATCCAAGCATCCTTTTAATGATGACATTGATATTTGGAAGCTACTAAAAAGTTGACTGCATTTTTTGACATCTAAAGTCCCATTTAAGCTCTGCATGCTACTTTAGCTGTAATCACAAGACTGGGTTATGAAGCTCTAAACATTACAAAAGATGCAAGTTACTGAAATAATGCTCATATTTTGAAAACATATGCCACTTTCAGGTAATGGTAAAAAAATCAGATAAATATGTATCTAGGAATTGGAAACTTCCTCAGAATACATAGAACTTACCTTATATCTAGAAACCCTATGCCATTTCTGGATTTACGGGACCTGGTTGTACAAGATGTGCAGGAGAAATCTTGCACTGTGGTAGTTACAAAAGAAAACTACAATGGCAAAGTAATATCCAGCACTCCTGCAAGAAGTATGTAACAGAGACATCTAAATTTATTGAAAGACATAAAACATCTAATCTATATAATAATATAGATGATAACCAAAATGGTATTCTATTTCACTTATGCAGGAAAAATAAGGACTAAATAAACCAAGTTAATATTTAAATACACAATTTTACAAGCCTTGATATGCAAACTTCATTTTTTTTTTTTTTATAACCAGTGATTCTTATCTAAAAATCAGAATAACGGCCTGTAAAATTTTTAGGTGTCTGCAACTGTAATAATTTTTTTTAAAATTGCCCAAAAAAATTTCACCTACTTCAAGATACTTTAAAGGCAGTGCATGAAAATGAAACAACCTTTTTTCTTCCAACACCAAACCAAGAACTATACCTTCAGTGTACTTTGCCAATAAATCTATAAACATTTGAAAATCTAAATTTTTTAAAGATTTTTCTGAATTTTAAGTGACTCCCAGTCAACTTTGGTGTTAAGTAGCTTAAAGTTAGCTTTGTAAAACTTGAAAAATTTTTCTTTTCCTCAGTATCGATACACTTTGATAATTGTAGTTATGTCACTAAGTCCTGATGTTCAAATTCACAGTTCTATAAACTGCAACTAGTTGGCTATTCTTTTAGTATTAGGGTTTCAGTTAATACCAATTCAAACTAAAAAATAGTTTCCCAAAGCTTGTCTGTAGAAATTGGACAATCCTGTGCAGCTGTAATGTTAGCGCATTTGTTACTTCTTTCGAAAGGCAACTTTACCTTTACTCCAATAATTAAATTATACCTGTAAAATACACTAATCCAGTGAAACAGTATTAATAATATTCCTTGAAGAAAAACCCAAAAATATTAGTAAATTTTTTACTTTAGTTTTATCTTGGATAAATGACATTTCTCATCCTTGATTACTTTTAGCTTCTGGAAAAAATAGATGGAGTTTCCTCTAACAATTTAACAATGTGGTCTTTTTTTTTTTTAATATATATATCGTCTGAGAAAGAATTTCCAAGTTAGAGCAGATCTTGGTTGCAATTTGCACCAATGTAACCAAGTTTTGAGAAAATGGCTTACAGAACAAACAAAGAAATAAAGAATCAAGTGTTCTCCATGTAACAGCGGTCTAACAATAGTTTAACTTTATGTGTAGAGCTTTTGTTCCTGGATCTGGGAACAGCATATGGGCAATTCCTCTTACCCTCAGGGGTCAGATTCCATTATATCTGACCTCCACATTACAAATTAGCAAACAAAGCCATTTGTGAGCCTTCACTGCTTGTTATTGTTATTCATGCAAATCTGCTGCAATGTGCCGTTCAGGACAGTCCTTCTTGTAGCCCAGCTACACGACAATGTATGCCGATGACCAATGGACTGAGATACAAAGAAAGAAACAAGAAGTTAGCATCGATTTTCCCAGCTGTCCACACCTGCTGGCATTAATAGCAGGAATATCTAAAAATAAATGAGCCAGTCCTTGGGGGAGGAATGAGGGTCTTGCCCCCAAGAAACAGTGGAGTGAAGCCTGCAGAGAAAAAGGAGGGAAAGGTGTGAATACAGTTTATCAGGGGGTTCAGAGCTGTTAAAACACCGGGGGGGGGAGGGGGGAAGAAAAGAAAAAGAAAGTTTACATTGAGAAAGAAGTTCATTTCAATTCATAAGTGTTCTTAGATGCTTATTCATTTTTTATTTTCTCGTAAGGCATATTTAAAGGGAATTAAATCAATAACAGCATTGATTTATTATGGTGTAGCATATCATGTAGAGTATTTTTGGTGCAAATGCAGTCAAACCCAGGCGCTTCAGAAATGGTATGTGCTATGCCACAAAGATGTCCATTTAGGCTATAGTAAATTGAGGAAAGCAGGTAGGAGGACACTAGTTGTTTTGGAGTTGACCTAAAACAGCAAAATTTTAAGCCTGATAGTTATATCCACTTAAATGCAAAATCTGTAGTAGGGGGAGGCAGACTACATTACCTGCACTTTTTGATGATAACATAGTGGACTGTATTACAGAGTGTAAAGAACAATCATGTAACAGCCAAGAGATGGACTGTTTGATCTTATAAATTCGTTCTGTATATAATTTGCATAATTTTTGGTGACTCAGCAGTTGTTTATTAAATAGGTTTGCATAATATAAAACTTCATGGACTCTGAACCAAGTGTCTTTGAAGCATTTATCCCTTAGAGTTTGACTTTTAAATTATGGATGTTTCTGTGTAAAAGAAAAATTAATCTATTTTATATTGTTAATCATAAAGAAAAAAATTCCAAAATTTTATGGCACATTGATGTATGTATGTGGGACATGCAGCACTTTTGCACAACAAATGAGTTACATAACTTGTAATGTAACGAAGGAAGATAACCGTATTCCCGTTTTCCTGGCTCTTCCTGTTGCCAAGTTTAATGTCTTTTCACTACATGTGTATGGGAATTATTAAATTCATATGTAGTTGAGTACAGGTGGTAAGTCTCCAGTGAAAGGCATATAACCAGTTTCCTTACTGCCAGTGTTTTGATGTCCCCTTCTCTTTGGCTTGAAAAGTTTAATTTGAAAATCAATGGGAACTTTTTCCGGTGTCAGTTATATAAATGTAGTTCAGTATAGTTATTAGGATTTTCTATTTAGGACCTTCCCATATGTTTAGGATTTCCAACAGAGATTTTACCAGCCATAAAATCACATGGAATGACAGAGAGTATTAATTTCTATTTAAAAAATAGTAAAAGAAATAATAAATACTGGGATGTTAGATTTTTAAAATATGCTATGCAACTAATAATATAAGGAAGTGTATACTTATGAATATGATTGGCCATATATTTATCTCATTTTCCTCTCTCTTATGTTTAATGGCCAACCCTTCCAGTGTTTCAAGTCACAGTCCCAGCAATTCCAGTGATGTATGGGGATAAACCTGTTCACACAATTATATATCTAGCTCAGTGCTTTGGCAAAATATAAATCTATAAAAGTACTGTATCTTTTGCCTTCATTGAAGGTCTCTATCCCAGCCAAGAGTAAGACTTCCTTTAAACGTTTGACCTAATTTAAAAATTTGATCTTCTCCTCTGTATGCAAATAAAATTGCAATTTAAGCATAGACATTTTCTATCTGTATTTGTTGTAAGTAGATAGCTCATAACTCCTAAGAGGATGTTTTATTTTTGCTTTAATTGTCATGATGTTCTAGCCAAACTAGAAGTTATAGTCATGTAATGTATGACTATATAATACAGTGTATCTGGCAATCCACAATACCTTGTTATATTTTTCTATATTTACAAGAATTTTTTCCATGCCATTTGCCAGGAATAAGCACTAGAATGCATCCTGAAATGCTGCACTGTTCATTGTAGCTGTTCTGATACACTGCTGAGCTAAACTATCTCTAATATTAATATCTTTTATTTCCAAAACTAGTCATATCCAGGCACTTAAGAGTGTTTACTTCAGCTGGGCCAGTATCTTTTTTTGAAGTTATGAATTATTTTCTTAAACAAGGAAGTTCTATTAATATAAGTTTACAGGCAAGAAGCCCATGTCTATGTTCTTCTCTGACTCATCTGTTATCAAAAGGACGAGCGTCAGCTTTAGAAAACTCTATTTTACAACTGTAGCCTGAAACTTCAAAACTGTTTAGAATCTTTCAAAGTAAAAAATTTGCAATGTTAACATCTCAGATTAAACAAAGACTAACAGAGAGAAAAAAACCCCACTTGCTTTATTTGTGTCATGGAAAGATACAAAGACAGGATTTATAATACCTGATCAACATCTGCGTTAACACCCTATCTAAACCTGGTATCTATTTAAAGCTTTGCCCCGTGTGGGATGCTTCATCTAAAAAGGAAGTCTCCCTACTCTCTCAAATTCCAAGATAATTGTGTAATGCTGTTGAAAGCTTAGGAGATGCAACTATTTCCTAAATTGACCAAATACTAAGCTGAGCCCCCAGACTTTCTCAAAGCACAGGACTCTGCCTGAGACCAAAGCCAGGATGTGGTGACTGGCTCCCTGGCATCCCCTCCTATACTTGCTCCCCGTCATATACATGTCTCAGTCAAGACTCTTCTTAACAAACTTAAAGCAATGGGAACTATGAAAATAGTTCCTCAAAAAAAGTTAAAACTCGAGACAGGAGGCTTTTAATGAAAAGACATACTTTAGGCTGGAGGATAAGCACAGGGTTGCTACTAAAAAGCACCTCAGTGTGTGCACCCTCACTCCTGCAAGTTTTTCTTAAATACCTTTCACACTTGAGGACAGGGTCTCTTCTAGAAAAGGACATTTTAGTGCTGCTGGATGAAATAGCTTGCTGTGCTAACTATGAAAACTGTCACATCCATAACAAATAACTTGTGATTAAATATTTAAGTAACAGGATCTTCTCGGTTTTCTAGTGGCATTCTTTCAGAGAGCACACAGGCCTTCACAGATTATAAAGTCAGTGCAATTTCTTTAGTAGTGAGTTACTGCTCATTTTCTCAGAAAGAATTGTAAATGTAGCTGTATATTTTATTGTAATACATCATTTTATCTTAGAAGTAGCAGAACAGCTGGGGTTATCTCAGTGTCTCTCTATTTAGCTCCACTTTTTGAAGCTGGTAATTGTCAAACAATTTCAGCATTAATGTTTATCATATAAGGCCTCAGATCTGGAAAACATTTTTAAAATTAGTTGTAAAATACTGCTTAAATCGTTTCTGACTTGATCAGAATAAAATATAAACCAAAAATATTTTGGGACTGAGTTGTATTGAAGGATATTTTTCTCTCTCTGTTCTGAGTCCAAGTATTTTGATATCAAGATTTGACAGTTCTAATTTTCTGAAAGGCCAGCAAAATGTTAAAGAGGAAAACTAAGATCTTAAGAGTAAAGATCTAGGTTCCTTTTTGAAAAATAACTACTATACACCTTAGGCTGGTGTGCAATTTGCAGTGATGTCAGTGGGCTTGCATTTTTATGTATTACAGCTTGAAAATCTCATTGATTAATCCTGATTTTCTTTAGACAAGGAAAAGCTTGTAGAAATTGATGTTTTAAGAAAATAAAAAAAAATACATATAGTAATTGCACAGGGGAAGAAGGTTTGAGACAAACAACATGCTATCCAATGATAAATATATAGATGATGTTAGAATCAGAGGGGCAGAAATAGTTTGTTACCTGTCAGGAATGAAAACGTAAGCATGTAAAATGGAATGCAGAGAAAAAGATTTATCTTTAGTCAAAAATATATTAAATAAAAAAATAAAAAGATTGCGGAATATTTACAGAAGTCAAACTGTTGAAATAGACTAAATAAAACCTTCATACATACAGGACAGTACATTTTTCTCTTTAATGCAAAAATGAACTGGAAGACTTTCCAGACTTTCTAGATGTGGATACTGCAAAACTGCCTAGCAACACTAAGTGACCAGTTCCTTACTGTTAACAGGATTGTGGAATATCTAGCTCTTTTAGCTTCTTATGAAAACTCTGAGCCCTAATCCATCATTTTGTGGTTAAAAAGACATTTTGTAAAAAATCTATAGCCTTTGAGAAGCTAAAGGATGTTTCTACCCTCTCTTTTTGTGGTGTTACAGGTCATACATTGCTTATCTTAAGACAGTTACTATACCAGTGAAGTAATTTACTTCATTAAATTTTCCCTTAATATTCCTCAAGGGGACATGCAGGAAATCAGTTTTCCTTCTCACTAGGGACTGTGAGTAAATTCTACTTTGCTCTTTACCAGGTGCCTCAGGTTTTGCTACTTGCATCAGTGATGGCTGAGTGTAGAGGGAAAAGGAGGATCTAGAGTATGCATCAGGTATTTTGAAAAACTATTTTGAAAGGTTGCAGGATGAACTAAAGATAATTGTTGGCTTAATACATGAGATCTAAAAACTGTTTTCAAGAGATAATGACCAGCTTCTGGGGGTTTCTTTGTTTATTTTTTTCCCCTCCCCACTGAAAACAGTCAGTTATGATAATATACCTAGTGACCGAATAGAAGTTAATAATGATTCCTCTGAGTATCTTCTGGTGTAACTGCTAAATCATGCTTCTGGCTTTTGCACATCTCAGAGTTTCCCATTTTCCCAAGTTGTGCTTCTGCTGTACTTCAGTCCTCAGGGCAAAGAAAAGCAGTCTTGTCCTGCACTGACAGTCCTTTGTGTAGTGGCTCAGGTAGCCCAGAGGAGTGCCTAAATCTCTCCATTTTTAGAACATTACCTTTAAAAACATAACCAACAAAACAAAACAAATCTTTAATTAAAGCCCTTTTTCATTAGCTGGCATGCACTGTAAACCACTGTCAGCTAGTGGATGTGTATAAACACACAGCAGGGAGGCTGCAGCTGGTCTTCAGACAGAAATATGCTGCTGCTGCTGAACAGAGCAGGATCATGCCATTTTGGAGTGTACAACATACCAAGCAGTAATTTGGGGCTAGATTGCAGTTTTGACCTCATGCTAGCAGTGAGGAAGATGAGTTGTATGCTAATAAGCTCCCAGCGATGTTCCCTGTTGTGCTGGGAGTGCACACACAGCAGCTGCCGCTGCCCTCACGGAGAGCTGTGCACACCCTCTCCTACACCAGCCCATCTCTGCTGACATCTGAGTACAAACAGCACCGTTGCTTGAACGGTGTCAAGGCTGCTGCCTACCATTAGTCAGGCTTCTGTCATCACTTTTGTCAGGTCCTGATGAAACAGATGAAGTTCTGAATAGCGCAAAATAAGGAAACAGAAGAATATGCTATTCTTCATCTTCATTCCTCTGCATACATTTATGGAGAAACGCTAGCCAACAGCTTGTCATTTCACTGAGAGATATCTATGTGGTGATACCGCTTTCAGATGGTTAAATGGGAGGCTTGGAGCTAAAAGAAAAATCTGGGGAAGCACGGTCTGGGACCAAACCTCTCACTTTGAAGCATCACTGGCTAAAGGCTGTTTAATCCATATGTAGCGAGGTGATATGAACCCACAGCCATCCTTCTCCTAAAGTGAGAGCCAGTAATAGACCCCTGACTGGAGAAAATTACAAGATTGAAATCTAAGAAAGTGATTAGTGGTTTGTATTGGACAAACAATTATCTAGCACTAGTACCAGAGAATCTACATGCTGCTTTCTGAAAGCTCAAATGGATTCTTAGTGAAATTAGTTATCTTCTAATTGTAGAGCTAATTAACTTGTAAAGAGAGATCTGTTGGCACTGGAAACAATATTCACATTCATCAGCTACAGCCTTCTTATTAAAAGAGCCGTTGAACTACTTCAGGCTGGCTGAACCTCTGCTACACCTGTCTAATCCAGGTGTCTTCCAGTATCTGTGGAGAATATTTGCCTAGTGAAAACTAGGAGATAATTTCAAGGCAAATTTTTGTAACAAATGCCTCCGTTAGAGGTAAGTATACATCTGCTTCCTTCTGGCAGTGAACAAAGCAATAGACAGATACTGAGATACTCTTTCCTCTGCTCCTGACATTAGCAATGGGAAGGTATATATAGCTATGTGGCCCTTTTGCTATGTCCTACATTCAATATATAGGAATTAAATCATTGAAAAAACACAACCAAGAAAAAAAAAGAAATATAAGCCAAATCAAAACAAAACAAAACACAAAAAAAAACAGACAAAAAACCCTGCAAAAATATCATTATGTAAGGAAATGGATTTCTGTTCTATAAAGTGAAGAATAGAAACATCACCCAACAAAAATAGTGGTAGCTCACCTAGTGGTCACTATTAAATTATTCATTAAAAAACCAGTGTATTTTTCTTCATTAAATATAGGGGTTTGGAATATTTAAATACTACTTGTAAACAGAATGACATTTCTACGAAAAAATGAAAATTAAAACATCACATAATTTTATTACTGTTACATCCAAATATGCATACTTTGCATGAAGTTTGCTACTAGTTATAGATGAATGTGTGAACTAAGATGGTAAAGAATTCAGTACTGAATAAAAATATTTTTAGCCCAGCATGTGTCATATATCTCGTATCTTTAGGATGCTATTAATAAAGCTTTCCTATATGAAACCAGAAAAAGGCATTGGCAGGGATTGCAAAAATAAAATTTTTTGTCATTTACACTTTGACAACCAATTAAAACTGATTCACTGATAACAGCAGAAAGCTCTCCATGTTTTCATGCTTACAAATACCTCAGATTATTAACATCCCTTAAAAGTGCCTATATTTGAAAATAAATCCTTGGATAATGTATGCCATCAGATAATTGACTCCTTTTGGCAGTCCTGGAAAAATTAGACTTAAAAGAAGGTGGCAATCAGAGACAGGTGAAGAGAGGCTTAGAGGAAATCTTTTCCTTGTGTTACTTATACAGATGTGTATACACATAATAATAACATTAAAATAAATATATATAAAAACCCCTAGTGCTGGTGAGATATAGGTGTGGGGAGTGTTTTGCCTTTTTAATTAGTGCTGAAAACTAAGCTTCAGTGTTTTAACGTTCTTCATTGAGTGTCAGTGAAGCTTCTGTGTTTTATATTTAACATGTTAACCTAGTGAAATTATGATCAGAACAAAAAAATTGTAAAAATGACAGGTTGGCAGCTCTGCTGGGTGTCAGTCTATCGATGTCTCATTTGTTCTCTCAGACTACACATGCCAGTACATTAACAGAGAGCATTCAGCTACCTGCAAATGAACCCATATCCCCTCTGCTCTCTGTCATTCATTGCCTACTGCCACTGAAGACTGGAGAGACTCGATCTTGCTAACAATCAGCCCTGTGGCTCATTCTGGAGGCAGAATGTGGTCCATCCAGTTCACTGCTTGGCAGCTATTCTGGCTCAGCAGTGTGACATTAGCGAAAACTTATTTTTGTCAGTTCACTAAGAAAATATCACTAGGTGAAGGCATACATATGGTTACATTCTCCAATTGACTTCTGAAAAGTGTTCTCAGTATATTTGGAAAAATGCCTGTTTTAAAGACAGAACTGAAATTTTGTACAGAAAAGAGGTTTTCTGCATACACTGTATGTATTACAAGTGCTACAGGTGAATTTGAGTGTGATGCTTTTAAAAAAGTGCTTACGGGATCAAAAAAATATGTAAGAGTTGCCATTCAAAACACGCCAGCTGACGGTCTTCAATTTTTAGCAATTCAGAAGGAGATACAAGGCTGAGTAGGAAAGCATGGTAAGGAATACAACTGAGTGACAATTATATAAAATAATTTAGATCAATTTACAGATGAAATTATCAGCAACAAATATCTTTAAGATCTGAAGTAATAAAAAATGTACATACTTTTCCAAGACTGTTTAATTGTCTTAACAAGCTCTGAAAGCTTGCCAAAAACTGAGAAGTCTCACATTGTTCATGCTACTGTCCAAGAACATTCAGGCAATTACAGCTCTTGCAGATGTCATGATGTCAGATTTGTGGGCAATGACAATCCACGTGACTCTGTGCTGCCTTCACAAACAGCAACGGATCAATGTGCAGTATCAGTCTCTAAAAGTTACTCTTCCTGTATAAAAGCATGCAGTAACAAATAAAACAGCAATAGCAATACTTAGGGGACAGGGAGTGGTATTGCAATATACCTGGAGTCCGAGATTCAGTTTCAAAGCCTAGGAAAGTCACGTGAGAAATCTAGAAATCAGATCTGTGTTAGGAATAATATTAACAAAAAAATAAGTCTAAATCTGGAATTCATGCATATACCACTTCAAAAATGTGTCCAAGATAGAAATACAAATATTTTAAGAATTTTTACGATCTTGATGACAGAAAATTTTCCCAAAATATTTCTTTCAATTGATCATGAGATAAAGAGCATCTAACTCCACTGTAAAATATTTCAACAAATATGACTATTTTGTTTTCAACATTTTTTCAAAAGCTAGAAAAGTTGAGAACATAAAATGTATAATTCCAATTGCATCTCCAGTCAAATCACTGCTGTATGGGTACATTTTTCTTGTCAGAAATTGTGCCTGACTCAAGCCAGGACACAATTTACACTACAATAGTTGCTTCAGTAATTTTCTCCATCTTGTCATTTCCTCCTGATGTGAATCTACATTATTTGGAGGATGCAAGTCCTGTCTGTGAACTGCAGGCCACCTCTTATTTGTGTGATGAGAACCATCATTTTGAGAAATGTGGTAGATTCTTGAAAAGAAAGATTGGAAACACAATCTCATTTCCTCTTCCTTTGGCACCATTTTTGTTATTTATTAATTCTAAAGGAAGAAAAACACTGGAGAAAAGCAATAAATGGGAGGCACTCAACACTGGCTTCTCTTTCCTTCTGAAGTTAATTAATGGCCAGACTTCTGAAAATTACTGTGTGGCTGAGATGTGTAAGGGTAATGACATGAGTTTGCAAAACTCACTTTCTGAGGCAAATAAAGAGTATTACATAGCTTGCAGATACTATTATTACAAAATAACTGTGATAACATTCAAACGTATATTGAGCCCTATTAATGTCATCTGAAGTTTTTACACGTTCATAAATTAATGATAAAAAATGACTACTTCATCAGTATTTTAAGAAGAATTATTTCCTGTTTTGACCTAGACTTGGTAATTTAATTACAGTTACATCAGAATAAACACAAAATGTCATCATGTGGGCTAAAATGGGAATATCTTCCAAATCCAAAAACTTATTACTTAAATGTTTTTATCCTTTGCAATGATGAACAGCATTAGTATTTGTAGAAAAGAGAAACCGCCTGGACAATTTTACAGTTCTCAAGAATATATTGTTTTCCAGAACTGTAGAGTATCTTCAGATGTTTAATATTATCCAAGCAATAAACTACAGAAGAAGCTCCCTTTAGAATAAACTGTCGTTATGAAGTAGGTTCACTAAACCATGTGCTAAATGATATAAAAGTAGTAGAGAAGTTCCTGATACAAACGAAAATGCTTTAATAACATCAACGGTTTTACTAGTGGTTTATTAATTTTGAATGACATAACCATAGAAATTGTTCATAAAAAGGAAAATATATGTGGCAATTATGCACCCTGAGCCAAAAATTGTGTGTAATGCACTGTGCCCTCAAGTGAAGCAAGCCAGTTATGTACATTAGTCATTGCCTTGCCAGCTCTTTCTTTGAAGTGGATGCAGATACAATTCATGGCGCTTTAATCCAGCCTTTTCATTTTGGAAAGAAACCTCCAAACCCAACACGTGCCAATGTTCAGTTCATTTTGGCTTTATATTTCTGGGGGAAGAAGATGCTTACTACCTGAAAAGGTAGTTAAAAATCTATGGGCTATATCTCTCTGTTGAAGGGTTTGGAATCTGACAAATACTAAAAGCAGGAAGCTCTTTTTAGAGTTGTAAAAGCTAATAATCCTATTTGTCTGCATCCCTGAAGCCATATTCCCTTTCTGGTCCAGGTATTTTTCCTTCGATGGGATCTAAATTCAGACATCAGATGAGAGCAAGAAATGCCTTCCTGGGGGACAAAGATCTGGCTGTCCCCAAGCAACCACCACAGACACTGCTGGGGAAGAGCTGCTTTCCCCAGTTTGAGTGCCCTGTCCTGCCCAGAGACCACAACCACTGCCCTGGTGGGCACATCCCTGCCTGTGCTGCCAGTGTCCATGGGCCTGTTCTCCATTAATGTGCCTCATCTTTTTTTTTTTTTTTCTGTGGGGGTGTTTATTGGTATTGCCTGCATCTACAACCTCCTGTGCCAACAAATTCTGCAAGTTCATTACCTGTGGTGTAAAAATGTGCTTTTATATGTTTAAAACAAACATCATGGAAGAAAGATTTTCTCACTTACTTTTTTTAAAGTTCTTCTGTTTTGCAGTTCATAGTAGACACTTATGCTGATATTGACTGACTCACCAAATACAATAATCTGTATGAAATTAAATTGTCTAGCTATTATTTAGATGCAAGTGTTTTTTCTGCACCACTCTATAAGTTAATTGCATATCTGCATATGCAATTTAGCGCAGAAGATAGATCCACTTAAATGCAAAATTAAATAGGAAAACAGAGAAATTAGAAAGTCTCACTAGGGAAGAAAATATAAACAATAAATTAATAATATCATAAATGAGCTCCCAAATTTGCATCTGCTCTGCTGCAAATACAAACATTTGTAACATGTATTTAGGTTGGGTATTTTGCACCTGATTTAGAAGCAGTAAAATTCAGGAATTTACATTAAAGTACCTGTTGAGATCATGTCACAAACTTTAAGATAATGTGATAACTACATGCTATTCCTGGCTTCAGAAAGGGATTTTATACATGCAGCTCCATTGGCATTTACAGAAAACCTTTACAAGACTGCTATCATCCTACTGATTTAGAATACTAATTTCAGGAACTTGGTAATCAGTTAAAGCAATAAACACACACCTACTGTATATGTCTAGGTTGTCTTTACTGTGCATGTGCAATAGGTCAGGTACAGATTGCATATATATAGGTATCCAAGAGCTGTTTGTTTTTATTTTTTTATATTTCAGATACTGGTGTATTTTCTTACCCGTAGTAGCTAGTGAACAGAAAGCGATAAGAAAGCTTGGGGTGACAGCAAGCAATGAAGGCCTTCAGGGCCAGAAATGACACTTCTAGATGGACTCTGAAGTGAACTGAGAGGCAGATTGAGAAATAGCTTAATATACAGGGATAATTTTCATATGTGGGGAAGCTCTCATCTTAACTCTCTTGTCCATTTCTGCCCTCTTCCATTCCCAGTACTTCCATTCCCTTTGCTTTCTCTCCTTCCTTTTTGCAATCTTCTTTCAGCTGGCAAGTCATAAGGTTCATTTTATCTAAAGCAGTCAGCGATGTTTGGGCATCATAGTCCCTATCTGGTGTTCCCATCAGAGAGGTACCAGGAATTCATGGTTTTTTGCATCTGGCACATCCTTATGTTTCTTTGTAAGGTTGCTGCTCCTTGAGGTATGTGAAAAGTTAGATAGCAGGAAATTCACAGAGAACTGAGAGTTGTCACAGTTAAGCTCAGAAGTACGGTAAGGATATTATCAATAGTGGTATCAAGACCCTGTCAGATAGAGCCTCTGACATGTTGATCTTCAGAGAACTTTAGGAATGTAAAAGGACAGAACTCGAGCAGTAAAGAAGGAAAAAGAAATGTTATGGATAAACAGCTTTGAAAAAAGGATGTAGAGATAATAAGGCTTCATCCTGCAATGAATGAGTCACAGAAATAATAAACAAAAATAAAAGGAGACTGAAAACTCCTTAAAAAAGCCTCAGAAAAAGTTTTTTCAAGCTCATCTCTCTCCGACATCTAATAGAAGGGAAATTTAAAGTTACAGCACATCCCATATTGAAAGTGCTAAAAGATGGCTTTTGTCAAAAAACCTTCACAAAACTGTGAGAATTACAAAACCATCTTCATTTGTGCACCTGCAGTTACATGCAAAAACTTCATGAGCAGAGATGCACAGCAGTATCTACTGCTTGTCCACCTTTCATCAGTTTATTGGGAGAGAACCCATCTGATACAGAAGATATGAAAAAAAAATAGTTATTTGAATTATAGAAACCAAGCTTGTGAGGAGTCTGGAGTAGGCAGCTCTTTAAAGTTCATCTTATGTACGGTGCAGTAAGGAAGCAACAAGGGACAATGTAAATGAGATTCAGTGACTAATTTCCCCAGTGGTGGAACTCCTACACATTTTAACTGCAGATCAGTAAGAATATGCTTGGTAGAAGAGCTATCCACGTTAAATAGTGCCAATGGAGAGGAGAAAGTCAAACTGGCTTCAGAAGCAGCTATGGGAATATACAAGCTAAAGGGAACAAGCAGGTAAGAGGGAAAGCAGAGCTGCTAGCGTGAGTCCAATACAGGAGATGCAGACACAGAGGGAGTCAGTGCTCCCAGTAATGAGAGACTAATCTTCTCCTATTTCAGTTGTCTCACAATGCCAATAATAATTATTTAACCCATCCACCACTTCGTTCCATTTTTAATATCCAGTAAACTTCTGTGTGTGTGTGGTTTTAAAACTATTTTTCTTGAGATATGCACTTTGCCCTTTTGCACTCTTCTGTTTGTAACAAAGAAAATTTTTAAATTGAATACCAGTCTTGTATGTATGATAGCATACAATGTATTGCAGCAGCTGATACAGCAAGTCCCCAGATCACTTTTGAGTAAAATACCACCTCTTTTCTGGTCTAAAACAAGGGCAACAAAACTGAAGCTGTTTTTCAAGGTTAGGAATATTTCTCAAAGTTTAACCTAATTAGGCCTTCATTTAAGAAAATCTGACAAAAATGCCCACAATTACAGTGCAAGAGTATATTGGCAATGGAGAGTATATGTCTCCTCTATGAATCGGTTTTGTAGATGCTAACTCTGACCCTGAAGACAATATAAGAGAACTTTTGTTTTTCTGATGTGATATCAGAAGATTGACCATATTTGAAGAGGTGAGAAGGACCTGAATTGAATACTCCTCTAGATGTGAATGATATATCTCTTCCTCCTGAAGAAATGATTTTATTTTAGGAAATGCCTGCTTCGGCAACCCCTTCTCCTTGCTGCAGAAATGAGATACGAATCCATTTTATTATTATCGCAAGTATCACATGGGGGTCACATAAAGTTCCCACCAGTCCTGTTTGGGGAGATGTGAGCAGCTCTGTGTGCATCTGGTCAGAGCTCTTCATATTTCATTGCACGAGCATATCACGCACAGCTAAAAGGAATTTTTAGTCAGTCAGTGATGCTTCTTTTGTAATTGCTCTTGAAAAACCTCTGATAGATCCGTGTGAGTTCAGCCTCTTGTGGAAAACAAACCCCTGTTGCAGCAATCACAGTATATTTATAATTAGCTTAATAAAGTCTCTTTGTTATATTGTTACACAGATAGAAAAACTGTCTTGCAAAATTATGGACGGTTTTGAGTTGCAATTAAGAATGTAGTACAATCTTGGTACAGCAGATGGAGGGCATTAATGTGAGTTTACTGTGAAAGAGTGGCAAAGTAATGGAGGCCAGGTGGAGAAACAATTAGCCATAAACTGAGAGGGCAGTGACATACATCCTCTGGGAAAGCATTTGCATGTACTGCACTGCGTCTTCACATCTTTATTGGGTGCTGATAAAAACGTAGTTTCTCATGCAATACATGGTATAAAAAAATCTCTGTGAGTATTACAAGGCCATCTTCTTCTGTGCAGAAGTAGCTGCAGTAACCTGCAGTTACACGCAAAAAATTCATGAGCATATACACACAAAAGTGTCTATCACTTATCAGGCAACCAACAACGTACTATCTGTCTTTACTACACGTTTAACAAACTGCTTTGTGAAGTTGCCCTGCATTATAGACAAAGCAATGTAGTTCTAGAGCCTAGGTGACATAAAAAAGAAAACCCAAATCCCTTAATGATTCACCTCCTACTCACCCCCTCATCACTTTGCTTTACACGAGTCAGCAAGAGCTATTTCCAGAGTGCTGTCAGACACATCAAAGTGACTCTGCAAATAGTTACTACTATAAAATGTAAATTGTTGAATTGTACAGTGGTTTGGGTTGGAAGGGACCTTAAAGATTATCTAGTTCCAACCCCACTGCCATGGGCAGGGGCACCTTCCACTAGATGAAGTTGCTCAAAGCTCCAGCCAACCTGGCCTTGGACACTTTCAAGGATGGGGCATCCACAGCCTCTCTGGACAACCTGTTCCAGTGTCTCAACCCCCTCATAGTAGAGAATTTCTTCCTAACATTTAATCTAAACCCACCATCTTTCAGTTTGAAGCCATTCCCCCTTGTCCTGTCACTACGTGCTCTTGTAAGAAGACCCTCTCCATCTTTCTTGCAAGCTCCCTCTAGTACTGGAATGAATAAATCATCCCCTGGTGTAGCTTAAGGCTATGTCCTCTCATCATGTCACTGGTTGCCTGGGAGAAGAGGCCGACTCCCACTAGGCTACACCCTCCTTTCAGGTGTTTGTAAACACGCGGCGCTTTAGGCGGCACGGTCGGCTCCGCGCTGCCATCCCGAAACGGGATCCCTGCTCTCGCGGCGGGGCAGGCGCCCTCCGTGCGGGACCTCATGGGAACTGTAGTTCTCTGTGCTCCCGCCTGTGCTCCGCGGTACCATGAGAACTCCCGACGTGCTTCGCGCGCAGTGCCGGGTGGCGGGGGAAGCGGCGGGCCCGGGGCGGAAGCGAGCGGACTACATTTCCCGAGGTGCCTCGCGGGCGCCTCCAGCCGGGCGGGCGGGAGGCGGCGGGCCCGCGCGGCGGTTGAATGCGGGCGGGCGGAGCGGCGCGATGGAGCTGTCGTCGCTCGTCAGGAAGCTGGGTAATGGCTCCCTCTCCCTCCCGGCCCCTCCGCTTGTGGGGCCGTGTACGGGAGGCGGCGTGGGGCCTGGCGGAGGTGTGCGGGAGCCCGGCTGCCCCTGCCCGGCCTCCGCCGTCCCCCTCCGCTCTTCGGGTCTTCGACTCGGCTCCCCGCTGCGGACGTGGAAGGGACGGCGGCGCTCCCCTTGGGGGAAATGCTTCCTCTGGGAAATGCCAAAGGCTTCCCCTTCACATACGGTGCCTTTCGGGCCAGTGGACTTTGGTAGTTTTTTGTCCGACTGGTGAGTCCTAGGCAGCTTTCCGTATCCACAACATGCTGTGGCAGAGGTTGTGGCACCAGGTTACACCAGTATATTTTATAGTGTCTCACTGCTTTATAATCACGCAAACATGCTTGATTAGGTTGTTGCTGGTGAGTGTAATCATATTTGTCTTCCTAGTAAGCATAACACTGACAACATAAAAGCCAGCTTTCTTTCGCAGATCTATGGCAGTGTTCAGTTAGTCCAAATAAGAAAAAAGTTGTGTCAAATAATTTTATGGGTTTCTTAATCCCCTTTTTTTTTTTTTGGGCAGGTCATGAACTGACAGAGATAAGGGAGCGATCGCTGAAGACTATTCTGTTTAAATTAGATCACAACTTGATTTCCTATGCTGATCTGATCCATGAGAAAGCGCTTTTTCGTAACCTTTTGGAGTGGTTCAATTTCCCAGTCGTACCAATAAAAGAGGAAGTATTAAATTTTGTGAACAATTTGATCAAGGTATGACATACTAACATTCATTTACTTTTGAACGATATGTCTTTAGAATGCCGAAGCTAAATAAAGCTGGATATTATTTGACTTTGTAGCTCCACATAATGAGACTTTTAGAGTGTTTTACAAAGACAGGAATGATAAAGCCACTGTGTGTATGTCAGAATTAAAAGAATTCGAGTGACTTGCAATGGGTCAAAGAGAGAGCTGAGAAAAATTGTTCTTTTATGGGTTTCTGCTTGAACTTCTCTGCTTCTTCAGTTTCTCATTTAGTGCTTCATGCTGGAGCATGATTTGCAGCTAAGCATTTGCATTGTTGCTGAAAAGTGAAGATTTGAACTGTGGTGCAACTAATTTTAAGAAAATTGAGAAAATGTTACAAACATTCCAGATATCTCAGGTTTTTGCATTTGTGTGTTTCAATTACTAAGCTAAGTCTAGGCAGAGGGAAAGAAATAACCCATCCTTAATGTCGGTGGATGGATGTTATGGTTTAACCCCAGACAGACAGACACCAAGCCCCATGGAGCCCCTTGCCAGCAAGACCAGGGAGTGAATCGGAAGGGTGAAAGCTGGAAAACTCGTGGGTTGAAACAAAGGCAGTTTAATAGGAAAAACAAGAGCTGAACACAAGCAAAGCAAAACCAGGGATTAATTCACCACTTCTCATGTGCAGGCAGATGTTCAGTCATCTCCACTAGAGCTGGGCCCCATCACATGAAACAGTGACATGGGAAGACAAACACCATCACTCCAAGTGTGTCCCCCTTCTTCCTCCTTTTGTCCACTTTATAGACTGAGCATGCTGTTGGAATTAGATGATCTTTAAGGTCCTTTCCAACCCAGGCCATTTCGTGATTCTATGATACGGAATATCCCTTTGGTCAGTTGGGGTCACCTGTCCTGGCTGTGTCTCCTCCCAGCCTCCCATGCACTCCCAGACCCCTTGTCAGCATGATAGTATGGAAAACAGAAAAACCTTTGACTCTGTGAAAGCCCTGCTCAGCAATAATGAAAATATCTCTATATTATTGACCCTGTGTTCAGCACAAATCCAAAACCCAGCACCATAGCAGCCACTGTGAAGAAAATTAATTCTACCTCAGCAAAATGGTCTAAATGAATAAAAGCAAAATATAAATTAAATATTGCGATTCATTTCCTTCTTCCCCCTCCTGCTCTCTATCCCCCACCCCTATCCAGAGACCTTGAGATTCTTCAGACTAACTTTGTCAGTTATTTGTCTTAATGTAGCATCCACCTGCTGCCCAGAAAATGATTGCAATTGGTGCAGTGGAATTTTTCTCTCAGCTTCGCCCCGATGTGGATCCAAACTTGCAGGCCATAATTGATGGTATTGTGGATGGATTGTTTTTTCTTCCTTCTGAACTTCCTTCTAGTTCTTTATCAGTATGTTACCAAGCTCAGTCTCAGCCTTCAGTAGATCAACCAGGTAAATTACATATTTTGAAGTGTAATTTATTTTAAATTAAAGTAAATGAAAAGGCTGTGAGAGTCTGATGTTTTCAGGCATAGTAGGTGAATTATTCCTGAGAGATCAGTGGAGTGTGTGGCAATCAGATTCTGCCAGAGAGTGTTACTTCAGCTAAATCACTTGGTGCCAATCCTGTAATGGAATTCCCTGTCCATTTCTTCAGTGCATAATACCTGTTTTCTATAATGTACCAACAGCATGACACAACTTCCAAGGACAGGTTTATGGCAGCAAGTATGGCAGCTTTGAATAAATCTCTAATTTAGTCAGTATGCTTTGCTGCTATTATTTGTGTAGTAGGCTGTAGCTTTCAAAAGTAATTCAAATCTTAAAAAGAAAAAGGTAGTTGATCCTAGTAGAATGATTTTTAAAACTGTATTAGTTGTATGCACTATCTACTTAGTATTGGATATGTATTTGTCATAGAAAAATACAGAAACTTTCTTTAAAATGTCACATCATGTGTGAAGTGCTATTACTTGCATCTGTTATCTACCTCATTATCTATCTGTTCCAATGATTTACAGTGCCTCCTCGATGGAGCCTAACTCATGGTGGTTCTCCCGTTCTGCCTTAAAAATTTTAGCACAGAGTTTGGAGGAGAAAATGGCATATCATAGAGGTCCTTACTTCATTGTACTGGTTATTGTGGGAAAGACACTGCTATTACACCATGCATGTTGTAGTAATGACCACACCACTGTCACACATACTGTGCAGTCTCAGAGATAAAAGTAATTTTTCCATGATTATGTAGCCTTTCTCAGGCTTGGGGTTTTAGCTTGCTAGAACTGTGGTGCCTGGTGATTGATGGGGGGTTTTTTTTAATTAATTTTTTTTCTTTCCCCTCATTTTTTTTGCTATTTTCCTTTCTCTGCCCACGTAGGGGCAGATTTTTGCTTAATGTTTCTACTGTATGAGGAAGAATATAATAACCTTTTACATGTGCATTTTTAAGTTATATCTTTCTGAAACTACTCAGTTGAAGTTACTTCTACTGGAAATTGTATGTATGTGTGGATGAAATAATCTTAATGCTTCGTAACAGGAGTGTTGTATTTTTCTTTCTCTTTCAACTTCAGTTACTGGGAAAAACTGTAAATTAATAATCTGGGCATTATCTAGTTTGCTCTTTTCAACCAAATATTATGTCTGGTGAGGTTGCTTTTAGTGTTAGCACTTCCTGTGTATATTTTTTTACAGTTTGCATATGAATGACATGTATTTAATAATATACATGTTATATATAAGGGAGACAGCTTTTCAAGTGACCTGAGAAGACAGCAGTTTTGGTAAAAAAAAAGTTTTAGGTAGTTAATTTAAAAAGTTAATTTATTACTACAAAGGTATATTAAAGGAAAACCTTTTATTTGGCTGCCAGTTCTCATCAGGCAGTACATTTTGTGTAATTGTTTTCGCTATTGTTTGTATGGTATGTAAGCTAGTGTGAGAAAATGGAGAAAAGCGCCCCTTGTGGTTGCAGAATATGATTATAAAAAAGTCACATTCTCTTGACTCCATTTTTCTAATCATCTGAGGCTATTTTAACCTATTAAGAAAATTGACTTAAAATTCAATGGCAAAAGGCAGGTAGATAAGGAAAAGCATGAAAATAAACTGAGTTTTTCTTTTTTTGTATGTGCATTTTGTAAACTTATCCCTTTTTTTATTTTAGTTCCACCTCAAGAGGAATTATTCACTGGATATTTTTGTCAAAGTAGAAGTCATCCACCGCAGTTAGAAATACCTCCCAAAAGAACAGTTGGTATGTGTAGTTATAAAAGAATATGTTAATTACAGAAAGAGCTTAGATTTGTAATTTAGATGGAATTCCATTACAAATGTGGATAGCAATATTGGCTTTTCTTTTTCCTATTGTTACTCTGTGAAATCTACCACAGAAGCTACAATTATAATGCTTATAAAAATGACATCCCTCTTAATAGAAGTTTCTCTTTTCTAGTAAATAGTGTAACTCTTTAGAATATCTAAAGTATATTAAAAAGTGCTGCAATTTAAAAAAAAATATTTAAATTGCTAATGTTTTTCAGAAGATCTGTGTTTCGTAATCAAAAGTGACTGTTTAAGTACATTTATTTCAACAAAACTTAGTCTGAAGTACTTTTCTACTTTTTAGGAAACTGTTTTAGGTGCTCTAGGAATCTTCAGCTTGTATCTAAATGAAAATCAGTGTTGCGCTTAGATTTTTTTTGTCAGTAAAATGATATGAAGTGTTTTACTGACAAGCACAGACAATGTTTTGGCAAGTCTTTGCCTGTACCAGTATGCAGTAGCAGTTCACAGGAGAGTGTCATATTTAACATGCAGCAAGGTGCTGAGATTTAGATTTTAAAATACGGCTTTGCAGTTACTGTGTGTAAATCACCAGTTTACCCTCTTAATAGTGTATCAGCTACCTTAGGAGTTGCACAATAATTATTACAAACTTTTAAGTTAAAAATAGGTTTAAAGTTGCTTTAAGTTATTGTAATAATTTCATAATGATAATTTCTACTGCTTTAAGAGTAAAAGCATGAGGTCAATTTTCCATTTTTATAGATCATGCTAATGGATAAAATACTCTTTAGTAGCAGATCAAAATTATAGTTTGATTGAAAGCCTGATGGGGAGGATTGAGTATTCTTCCACTAATGCTCTGTTATTTGCTAAAGCTTTCTTCACTAAACATATTTAATTTGGATTTGACATGATGTTAGTGGGGTTTTGGTATTGCTGAAAATTCTCATTAGAAGTACTTGAGTTTGTGCAAGTCTATATTTACTAAAAGATATTTCTATTTCAGATGGTATATTGTTCATAAGTTTTTGACTTTGCCTTGGATGTATACAGTGTAATACTTCTAGAATATATATTCCAAAGCATCCACTCTTGTTTTTTTTTGCAGTGAAATGCTTGAAATTTTCCACATTTCCTTGGCTAACTCTGACTTCAACAGATAGACATGTTCTTTCATCAAATGAAAGGTGCAGTAATAGAAACATTACAATTTGCTTGTAGTTTGTAATGTTTGGGAATAGTGATTGTACATGTCTGTCCTTCCGTATCATAAGGCTGTTCCTGTAAATAACTTAATGAGCTGATTTTTGATAAATGGTTGTAAAGCTGTGCTGAAGTTGGGAAGTGTCACTCTCCATTCTTTGTGTTTAAATCAGAATATGTTTGGGTTTTTTGTTCATGACACTTCAGTCTGTCTTTTAAATTTCTTTAGTGGATCAAAGATTTTGTTCAATTAATACTAGAATAAGCTGGAATAAAATCGTTCTTTACTTTACCTCCATGACCAGTTGGCAGGAAAATCCATACTTTCAGTAGTAGCTTAACTAGGTTTAGGCCGTCAAGTTTAGTATGGGGCCTTATACAGGCATTGAGTCATTCAGATTGTCTTCCTGCAGTTATTTTTAAAAACATTTTTGTTTAGAAAAAGAGTGTTTGAAGTGGCCCAAGGAAAAGTTGTGTGCTTGGGATTCCTTATGAGTTGACACAGAGCTGTGATAGATTTCTAGTATAGTTTTTTTTTGTGTGTTTGTTTGTTCCTTTTGAAAGATCTCTGAACTTGGAGAACCTCTTTAATATTTAATTTCCTTTATGCCTGAGTGTAGAAAAAGAACAGAGATTTGTAACATTGGACGTATTTGATTTTTTACAGTGATTTCAGAAACAGTGGTTTCTGAAACAATTGTGAAGCAGACTATCCTAAAAGTTCTTACTATTTGCTAATATGCATCTTAGAGACTAGCTAATAAATTCTCCCTTTTTGGAATTTCCCACATACGTAATTCAAATGCTTAATTGGTACACACACCTTGGTAACAAGAGAAGCTTTCTTACTGGTATGAGTTAGACTACTTGCTGTATACCACTGAGATGATCACTAGCTTCACAAGGAATTTTCAGTATTTCTTATTTTAATTTCAAATTCAAAATCAGTAAAGTTATTTCTCCTCTTGGAACTTAATTTTACATGTGGGAATTGAGTTTGTTCCTTATTGTATATAGGATTAGCATAGCTAAGGAATAATTCAACTTAAAAAATGATATGACAATAGACTTAGAGAGTTTTTTTTTCTTTAGATTCTTCAGTGTTGTGATTATAACTTTCTTGTAAAGACTTGTTCAAGCTAATAATTACCGGTTGGTTTTCTTTTCATTTTAATACCTATTTAAATATGAACTTTTAGCTCTTTGAGAAGTAACAACCAAAGTTTAATTTGGAGTACATGTGAGCTTCTTCAGGATGTGATTATGCAAGATTTTCCTGCAGAGATCTTCCTTCAAAGGCCAAAGATTGTACAGGCAAGAATTCACAATAAGTTTAAAATTTTTATTGTGCTGTGGTATAATTTGTGCCAAGGAAGAATTGATGTAAGTGATACAATTTGTTTTGAAACAAAATAGTTAAACAGAAGTATCTTTATGTTAACTCTAGGGGCATAGGAAAGGGGGCATTGGCTGTATATTGTGGTTTTAAATTTTTTGGTTATAATAATGTGTATTGCTAATCGGTAATGAAGTGTGTTCTGAAGTAATATTTTGTTTCTCCTGAATAAGGTAAATTTCTGTTGCTGTTGCATGCACACCCTCTTATGGGCTCCTATAATGAAAGTAGTGACTTCATTGGAAATAAAATGTGAAACTTGGCTTCTTTATTAGGCCTGATAGTCTTGCATCCCGTTAAGCCTATTTATTCTTTACTGTGATTTTGAAAAACACTTGGGAACATTTGTGAACTATATTTAGTGCAAGACTCTTGCTGGCATGGTTATGCATGATGGTGCTTAATGTTCAGGCGTTGGTGTTGATGGTTCTGTCTTTGCAGAGCCTTTTGTCTCTGCTAAACCTGGCTTTTGGAGGAGATGGAAGGCACCGGTTGGCTTTGCAGGCTGTGTCATGCTTGCAACAGCTGTGCATCTTCTTGAGAAGTAGGCTTAACTTTCATAGAGATCCAAGTTTTTCTTCCACAGAGCAAGGTAGGTATTTCTAAGTATTTGAGATACTGTTGTTTTCACTACAGTTAGGGTTGTCAAAATGAATAAAGAAAAAAACCAAAACCAGAATCTTATAGCAAATATAGTCTTGTGAAAACGTTTTGCTAAAGGAATGATGTTCAGTACTATTAATGTTAATAAAAAAATGTTGAGTACTTGCATTGTTTTAAAGGACTTACTCAGTTTTACAGTTTCCTGCGATTCCCCATTCATCAACTTCCCAGTGTCCAATTGTTTGTATGTCAGCAGAAGAGGGATCTTTAACTAAAACTAAATTAAATCTGTAAAATAAATGTGGGTAGAGTTTCAGAAAAGTTTTGAAGCTATTAGTACTTAACATAGTTACTAATTTCATGAGCTATGTGAACTTTCTTTTTTTATGTTGACGGCTGAAAATAGTTTTATCATTGTTTTGAATTTTGCAGTCATTACAGCTACTTAATAATGTTCTTAACGCTTAAATATTATAACTTTAATGGCGTAGATTAGCTGTAATGGTCTTCCTGTTTCCGTCTGAATTGTATCAACTTTGTTTCTGAAGACTGGTAGTCTAGTTCTCTTCATAAGATTGCCACTATATTTGGTTTCTTAATTAATGATATTGGTGCAAATTCATTTATAGCATCAAGTCCAATCGCCTTAGCCAGACACAGTGTTTCTCTTTTTAAAACTCAAGATTTATGATTCAACTGGAATCTTTACTGGTTTTTGCCTTGGAATTGGGTTTCCAAAGCATCTGCTACTTGCCAGTGATAAGTTGTTCTATGTCATCAGTATTTACCTGGTATTTTCCACATCCTATTTTAATTACTTTTACCACTGACTGTGTAGTATCTTTCAGAATAATGGATTCCACTAAGGGAAAATATATGCTTTGTCTTCCACAAAGGCACAGCTTCCCAGAATTCATCTATATCTTACTGTCAAGAAGCAAGAGGTGCTGCTCGTTCTCAGAATCCATCACCTGGAAGTAGTAGCCCTCGACCCTCTGTCATTGGACGGACAGTTCAGCGTCCTAGAGGAGATGGTCAAGATTGGGATGCAGTATCTTCTAGGTGAATTAAACAGGAAATAACTTACACTTCAATTAAAAAAATATTAATATAGGATTCTATCATCAGCTCCTTGTCAGTGTATGGAATGATGCAAGAGTTTTGGTAACTTGTGAAAATTCAAACCATGTGTATTAATTAAACAATTCTTTAAATGGTGTTTAAAATACATAAAATCATTACCATGTTTTGTACCCAACCACCATTTTAAACAAAATCTCTTTGTATCAATTGTTATTGCATGTGCATGTATTTGTTAGACACAGAAAAACATTTATTCAGTTGACTGCTATAAAGTCAGGGATTTTTCTTTTTTTCAGCAGATGACCTCATAAGTTCTTTTAAGTGGAATGGCCATCCCATAGGTAACAGTGTATGGTATTGTCAAAAATGCTATGTTGTATAAAGATTTCTATTAAAATCTTTAAAATTTGTTGTTAAATGTGACAACAAATTTCAGTTCTATAACATCTAAAAATTTTACTCTTAATATGATGCTGTGAATTGTTTGTTTACCCTCAAAATGTAGAGGTTTTTGTTTGTGTGTTGTTTTGTTGCTCATCTTGACACAACAGACTTAAAGCTGCTGTTCAAGTACCAATGTCTTCTAGTATGTGGGATTTTAAAGGTCCTTGTAAATCCTTATGGTGTGCTTGTTGGTAGTTCTTTTGAGCCTCTGTGATGTATGGGCTTAGTAATTGAGTAACTCCTAGGTATTCACATAGACTGTGATGAGAGTAGCTCAATTGTAAATACATCTTGAGAGTCACTATATTAAAAAGTTATTCAAGTCTAATACATTAATTTTTTGTTACATAACTAATATGGCACTGTCAGTGAGTTCCAGGCTTTATGCCTTCTAGGATCTGGCCATTTTCCCAAGCTGAACAGCTAAAGAGTTTAATAGCAGCTGGTGTATATTGTGCAAGAGATAGCGATGGCCTGGCGATCAGTCTGGTAATGAAAGCTCATAAGTACCAGTTAGGGCAGTGATGAGACATCTAGAAACCAGGGAGTGGTATTTTATAAAAAGTACAGGGCCATATTATAAGCTGCTTATGACTGCACATTTTTATCTTCTTGCATCCTGTGTGCTGCAGTAGACCTGCTCACTGCCTATGAGTCTCATTTCTACAAAGATGTAATTTAGCCCAAAGGTAGCATAAAGAAAAACATGATGTTGAATAGAAGATATGATAGAGGGAAGTGACAGTAGTGTTGCTCTGACATTGCTGATTTTGATATGGAAGAGCTGCTTTTAATAAATCTTGTCCTTTTCAACATAATTGTAATACTAATTTGTTTACTGCTCTATATGTAACTCTTCTTTTTCCTTGTTCTTAAATCTTGAGACTCTTCAATCTGTCTGTTTGTCTGTTTCAAATTCTGCCTGGAAACTTAACCTTTCCTCTTCTGAATTGTTTTTATGATTGATACCTCTCCTTCCTTTCCCTCTGGTAAGTGCAACCAAACCCACTACATTTTGGTGAACTTTTCTGTTTTGCTTGTAGTTAGTCTATCGACCTTAATCAGTTGGCATTTAACGTCTTAACTCCTATTATTTAGACATCTTTTACGTTTAGTTAGACAATAGAATGTAACACAGTCATGCTACAATTCAGTTTCTTCAGCTTGTTTAACAATAAAAAAAGGAACCAAACCAGAATCAGCTATAAAAGTCATACAGGTTTTTAAAGCAAATCAAGGTTGCTAGAAGTTGTTTGGGATAAGAAAAAAACTTTTAAAATATGTTCTGAATTTTATTAATTATAATGCTAACAATGGAATTAAATTATTATTGAAAACAGCTGAAAAACAATACTGTTATGAACTAAATATTGTTCATAGTTTATGAACTATATATAATGTGTATTTAATATTATATAAAATAATTAATAATTAGATATATGTCTGTAATATAATATCACTGTGTATATTATGTAATATATATTTAATTGCACTTAAGTCTTTCTTGAAAAAGGGAATATTTTCTGTTTTACATTGGACAAGATAGTCCTAAGGTTTAAACATAAGGCACATTTCTTAATTTTCCTTCTAAGGATTCTTGTGGCTAGCTGTGTAGAATGGTTTTTAAACAGTAGGTATAATTCAAGTTAAAATTTGAGATAGTAAATAATCTTGCTTCAAGCAATTGATAGATTTTGTTCATCAATAAAAAGAGTTTCAAATCAACTGGTATTTCGCCAGTACACAATGCTAAGTGATTTTGAAGATGACTGCCAGAACATGACGCATTCACTTGTGATGCTACCAGTTCTGACATTTAAAAAAACAACCAAACAAAATCCTCCTCTTCCTGCAATGCTGGTGGATAGCAGAGAAAGATTGGGATGGAAGGAAAGATAAGCTTAAGGCAGTAGGATATGAAAATACTTGATGCTATTTTTAATATCTGTACATATGTGTTTTTCCTTTGCAGGAGTTAACTGCAATTTAATTTTGAAAAAAAAAATTATTTTTATTTTTGTTTCCTTGTTGTTTTAAGTGGAAACAGTACTCAAGCAAATGCAAACTCCAGAATCTCTCTGCATTCCCCATTTGATGTAGGAAATATTGACCTACCAGATACTGAAAATGAGGACATTTTGGAATTACAGATGAAGCAGCTTAGCCTTCCTCAGTTCTGTGTTTCCATCTTGGAAAATGCAATACCTCTTCTAAGAACAGGTGAGAAAGTTTTGAGTTAAGTATTTAACTTAGGTATCCTTGCCATCTTTAATTCAAACCTCTTAAGAAGTTGGTATTATGAGGTGAGTACATCAAATAAATAAGGCACAGATGATTACTCATGTACTGTGACTAGTTGCAACAGTTCTTTTCTAGGGACTTCGTTCAGGTCATAAAACCTGAATCTTCTGATTGACTTCCAGAATTGCATCAGAAGATTTAAGTACTTTTTACTGCCAGTGCCAAGAAGCGAGTGTGCAGTAGAAAAGTGGTGTGGCAGGATAAAATGTCATTCAAAAAATGAGAAAATAAACCACTCTTAACCATAACGTGTTCTGATCTCTTTGAGCATGGAGTTTTCCTCCTGTTCAAGAAATAATAAACAAAAATTCTGGTGAAAGGCTTGTTTTTATTCTTACAAATGCAGCAACAAATTATAATTGGTTTAAGAAACGTAATGATAGTCTACTTGCAATTATGATTTTTGCTTGAATTTATAAAGATTCTAAATTGCAAAGTCCTTTTGGAGGACAATCTTTTTGCTCTTAGGCTGTCTAAAATAGTATTTAACTGTAAAATGCAATGGAATTCAAAACAAGTATTGGTCAACGTGGTAAGGTTTTCAAATACAGGAGCTGGAAATGTGCATCTATCCATGACTAGGATACTAAAAGATAGAGGCTTCAACTTCTAAAAATTCTATGAAATATGGATGAAAATTATTCAGTCCTCTCTTTCTTTTGTAATAAACCAAGCAAAATGAATTAAAGTTTTGTTTTTCCCTTTCAGAATAGTGATATTTAAATATTAATTAGTCACAAGCACATTCATGACTTCTAGCATCTTTTATTTATAATGTAAAACTGCAGAAAATGTATTTTCTATCTTTTCCATTTCTGGCGCCTGTCACTTCAAATCTGCAGAGTTAAAAGACAGTTTCTCTACTTTGCAAGATCCTTTCTTTACATCTTATCTTAGACCTAAAATAGTTTCACTTTCGGGTAAAGTTGATCTGTCTTTGTTTATCTTCCCCTCAGGTTTTTTACACTTTTTAAACTCTACTAGGTGATATTTCTTCACTCTTCCACTGAGCTGTAATGAGACACAGATTGTAAGGAAACTAATATTTTTATCCTGTTCCCGTTGATCTGAAAGTCTGTGATCTGAAGGCACACTGTGAGACAGTGTGATATTGTGAGACAGTATTGTGTGGTTATATTTTGAGTTGTTATCTTCAGTAAAATCAACCAGCATTTTTATGAACATTATTATCAACTTACATAGTATAGTGTAGGTTTTCTTCTGGATGTTTAAATTGCTGGATAAAGGGAAAACAGTAAGCTTATTGTAAAATTTTCTTCCTTTCATTTTGCAATATAATGTGTATTTTAGTTATGCTTAAATTCTGTTCCTTGTAGAGATTTCATTGGAATTTTTCTTCTTTTGTGCTAACCTGTCTTGTGAGCGAAGTCATTGCAGAAATCAGTAGTGGTGTGGGTTGTGGATTTTTTTTTTTGTTTTGGCTTGATGGGGTTTTTTTTGGGTTTTTTTTTATGAAAATGGAGAAATTTATTGTCAGATTGGCAACATTTTGCCTAAAATAAATGGAAAAAAGCACTTTGGTGAGATAGGCAAAAGCCAGTTTTCTAAAAGGCCTTGTGCCATTCTTTATCATGTGCTCACGCAGAGCAGATCATTCAAGCTGCAAATTGCACGAGCTGTGGTTATTATCACTACATATCTAGTCACACACACAGATACAAATTTTTTCCTCAAGTATATGAACAAGGCTTCTGCAGTGTGTAAAATCTACAAGAGAGAGAAAAAGTGAAGAAGAAATTAATGTTGAATCGTAACTAACACGTAGAGCTTTCTCTTTTTTAAACATTTTGTTTTGAGGATTTTGAAGGATGCAAAATGTTTATCTTAGTTAAAAAATACATTGCAAATTCAGTGGTGTTGTGTGAAATCCATCTATGGTTTTAAATAGAAACATACCATTAGCAAGTAACTAAGCCAACAGTTGCACTAAATTGAATATTTAAGGGAAACTGTCACCGTATGGTTCTCTAGGATGTCAGACAGTTTTGGTATACTCAGTTGTGTGAGGTTGAAAATATTTGGTCTGGCTCCAGATATTCTGCCTTGTTTTTCATGAAACCTTCTATCTCTTCTATTTTCTCATTACCTGGGAACATTAGAAGGAGGTTTGTATTTGTAGTAAATGCAGGCTGTACATGTCTAAGGTCAGGCCGAGTTCCTTTGTGGCCACATGTTCAAGTTTAAAATTGTGCAAACTATAAAAGTCACCAACAGACCAGATTAGCCTTCTTATTAGGAGACACTTAGAAGAAGCAATAAAAATGAATAAATATTAGCCTAAAAGCAAAGGGGAAATTGCTATTTAGAACCCTGCAAGTAGATAAAGTAGATATTCATCTCTTTGTCTTTCAAAAGATCTCAAACAAAATAATCTGTGAAGAAAGGCACTCCTGTACCAAAAATGCAGATTAACAGAAGTAGGTGATATATATGGAAGTTTTGTAACTCTGCTGTCTGGATGGGGAAAATGAGTGACTTTTTAATGAACTTTTAGGAAGTTCAGTAGTCAGATTTACAGCTGTAATTAAGTTCATTATTATTTTCTTAGATAATTTTACCATAGGATTTAGGGAAATGCCGACTTTCTTCCAAGTATACAATTGCTTTAATCTGTGATTTTGTCTGGTTTTTGTCTTCTGTGACTCAGATCTTTTGGTGGTTGAGGACAGTTAGCGTTAGTTTTGTAGAAGTGTATAGGAAAATTGAAATACCATAATTTCATATTTGGAATAAGCTCTTGTTTACAGTGGTGTCTTCTGAATATCAAAATGTAATACTTTGTATTTGAATTTATCCTCTCATTTGTGTTCCTAGGCAGTAGAAGAGTGACAATGGAAGTTCTTGAATTACTTGTCGAAGACATGTTCCTTATTGGTGATGCTATTTCTGAAAATGTTTGGGAAGATGACAGCCTTTTTGCATTGGAATTGGTAAGATTCTTCAGGCTTTGATCAGCCATATTTAAGAGTCTCCTTTTATAAGCCTCTGACATTTTGTTCCGTGATTCATAGATCTAATCTGCTGAGCTGTGCTTTTGAAAATTTTAAGTATTTTATTACTAGTTCTGTTGATGACACAATTTTTTAAAATATAAATTCTTTTACCAAACAATTCACCTCAAGAAAATAAATAGCCATGGAGAGAAACACAAGTAGGGAAGGGGATCTGAAGGAAAAACACTGACTACAAATGTTGGAGACCAATTTGATGTAAAAACAGCTTTCCCTTTCTTTACTCCTTATAAACTATCTTTAGTTTAAAATTAGGGAGATACCTGTTCAGATCTAAGACTGGAATTGTAAGATACATACATGCTATCCATTTCTTACCCAGGAACCACAGATCCCTGCACAAGTTTTGGATATCCTTAACTATGTTGATTAGCTGGGAAAGAAAGGAGAGGGCTTGTTGGCTCAGCAGAGATTGAAAGCATTAAGGTGCTGTTGAACAAACAATTTAAATTGCTAAGCACAGTTGAGAGTTGTTATCTACATGAATTATCAAATTAGTGAATAACAGATAAAATAATTATGGCTGACTGCTTTTTTTGAAGACAAGTGAAAGCTGAAGCATAAACCAGCATGGCTCAGGCCTGTAACAAACATACTGGAGTTGCAGACTGAAGCTTGCCTAAAGACTTGAATTAAATGTAGTCTTAAATGCACCTGTCTTAAGTTAGAGTTCATGAAAATACCACTGAATATGAAACAATAATAGCTGCAATAGTAATTAATTAAAATATTGCTGTAGGCTTCCCTATTCTCTCTTTTATAAATGTTAATATTTATATTACTTACAGGACCTATTAGAGAATGAGATTTTTTTTTTCTTTGAATTTAATCTACTGATCTGTGAAAATCTATTATAATTAATCAACTTCATGTCAGTTCTGAAGATTCCTTGCAGAACATTTAATCTCAGAAGCCTAATATCGTTTTCTCTACTTTATTATCTGAACCAGTATATTTTATTGCCTATAAATCTGTCAAACTGCAGTTGAATATACCATATGTATACTATATTGATTATTATTAGTAGGATAATGTATATTTGCAGGCTAGTAACAAGCAAAACTATGCAAATAAGCTGGGTAATTGTATATCATTATATTGATTTTTTTAAAAAGGGGAGAGGAAGAAAAAAAGCTTTGCTGTTTCCTTTGAGAATGACTAGGGGTAAAAAACCCTTTGATGTTTTCAAAGTTTGTATTGTGAATTGGTTTGGGAAGTTTTTTGGGTTTTTTTGTGTTTTTAATTTAAAGGTAAAACTTTATTAGCAGGTTCATACCAGGTCTTAATATTTTGTTATTAAAACTGACCTTCAAAATAGTTAAAATCTCAGAAGTTCAAAAGTGAGGTAAGCAGAAATTAAGGGGATGAAGGGAGAGAGAAAGTGGGAGAGGGAAGGGGAGAGAGGAACCAGTAATGGATAATTACTGAGTAAAGTATTGAGAACTAAAACTGAAAAGTAGACTGAGGTCTAGGACTAATGGATAGATGACAAACACAAAACGGTATTTTGTACCATTTATGCAATTATAGCTTATTTGGCATATTGTGTTAATGATACTGCAGGTGCTGTGTAAATACTGTAAATATACAGTAATGTTTCATTTTTTTCTAATTATCGTATTTCTGATTTTATTTTCAGAAAGACAAATTGCTTCTGGTCTTGGGTTTGCTTGGAGAAACTATATTATATCACAAAACCAATATAAGTGCAGAACAGCCCAAGGTGATGTTGGTGCATCACAGAATGGCATTTATTAGCATTTCACTCTTCACTGTTAGATTGCTGCAAATACTTCTCCCGGTAGAAAAGGTACATCATCACTAATTATAAGTGATTGTCTTTTGGTTTTACATTTTAAGAAGGCAGAAAGAGATACCTTTGTCAGGGATTAATACTTGGAAAATAGCCACTGGATAGAGAAATTAATCTGATTTGCACTGGGTGATGTATGATCACAGATGGCAACTTTGTCCATTCTTCAGTTATCAGTGTATTCTTCAGATTTCAAATCTTAAGAAAACATTTTTAATAGTTTTAAAACGAGTTTTTGAAAGCCAGTGTTCTTTTCCCTCCCGTAGTGTTTTTTTTCTCGTATGATGTATGGTTTGCAAAGCTCTACTGCCCCCTGCTTGTTTATAGTATGCATGCAAGACTAGAACTACATAGCATGTAAAATCATCACTCTTAATCTGATGGAATGTAGTAAGCAATAATGTTTCATACTTCATAGTGATTTTAATTGTTCTTTGGTTCCAGTGCTCTTTAAAAGAAATTCTCTTGTAGCTCATGAGGTTGTTTTTTGTTTTTTTTTCTTTAGGGTGGGGGTTTCCTTATTGTTTATTTCGGACAGGAAGGTCTGATGAAGTTTTTGTGTAATGGAAAGTGTTAGATGTTTAAACTTGAATGGGTTTAAGTCTTTTGGAGCAGTTTTCAGTGGAGTGTAGCTTTTTTTAGACATTCAATCAGAGTAGATGATTTATTTTCAGTTACAGGTTTTTTGTCACAAGTCTTGTACCCGAAGATAAGTGTAGACATACTAATCTAAGGACTTTTTATAATTTTTGTCTTTTATGTTCTTATATACCTAATACAAAATTTCCCTTCTGTGTATTATAGGAGTTGGAAAAAATTTACTGTATTTGAGATCAGAGTTTTAGTTGAAGGAATGCTGTACAATTGCAGTTAAGAACAAAAGAAAAAACCCAAATCAACAAGAGATCCCAGTTCTTAGTTTGCAAATATGACCGTGTGGAATTGTAGACAGCTTTTCATTAAATGCCGAAATACTTGTGGTCTGTGTATTCTCTGCCATCTCGTGGTCAGACGGTGAATTGGCCCTGGCCAGCCGTGCGTGTGCCGTGCCGTGCCGTGCCGTGCCTGGATCATACACAACTTTGGTGACTGGTTGCGGGTCTGATATTAGTGACATGATAATTATCACTTTTCCTGAAAAAAAAAAATACTTCATATAGAACTCATTTAATGAAATGTGTTTCTCTAATTTTTAAGTAGCAGCAGAAGTGACTGTACTTGTTGAATGACTGCAAATGCTGTTGTTGGTTGTACTGTATTTTCAGGCTGTTATTCTGACAGTTCTTTTCTTTTTCAAAGGCGAGTAAAGTTGTACAAAAGAGTTTGCTGAATGCTTTATTCCTTCTTGCTCTGGATATGTCCTTCTCCTTGGAATACCCAAGCATTCATGAATCCATTGCAGCCTATCTGGAGCAGATGAGTACTGAGAACTACAGTATTTATAAACAAGTTTCAGAAGCTTCATATTCGATTGAATGCACTTGTAGCTTTATGGTTGAAGTTTGTAAGGAGGTGTGAAATTTTATTATATAAACATTTCCTGTAGACAAATTTCTTTCCTCACTTCCTTTTCTCTGTGGTAAAAAGTATAGTCTAGCATAGCTGAGGAAGATCCCCAAGTATGAGTGTTCTGTACAATGCAAGGTGTAGTTAATTTATGTTTATTTTCATTAATACTAGTCAGGATGTTTGTGAAAAATCTTACCTGAAGTAGAAACAAAGAAATAAACAATTGAAGTTGGAAGCAGGCATAGAACGTTTTATGGGCAAAGAAGTAAGAAGCAGCAAATACCCCATATAAATATACATATATTTATGTAAATATATGAAGTTTTATATAGCTATATATTTTTATAAGATACATATTGATATCTTTATATTATGCCCTGTTTATTTTATATTTATTTAAAGATATAGTGTGGGTATATGTATGTTGTCCAGGAGTTAAATATTTTGTTCAGAAAATTTTAAATCCCAGCTGCTTTGGCAATTGCAGCTTTAATAAACAACTACTTCTAGACCTGCTGAGATTTGTGTTTCACTTTGTCATGAAAACAACTAATGTATCTTGCTTTATTAGTTAAGAGATTCTAGGTCGGTACTGAAATGCTCTTCTCCATTTTCAAAATGGATAAGTAATTTTGCAAAATACTGATTTCATTGATACTAATAGAAGTGAATAAAATACAACAATATAAACATGTCTTAAGTCACATTTAATCTGTCCTTTGTCTAGGCAGGTTCTGAACTTAATACTAGCAATACTTTACTCATAAAATGCAGCTTACAGTGAAGTTAACTACATCAAATTTAAATGGCTCATGCTTCATGTATTTGGTAACCAAGTATGATGAAGACATACCTGTATTTTAAAATGATCTAACTTGCTCTTTAGTAGTGATTTGTTAAAAGTTTAATAGTTAAATCCTTTATTATGCGCTTCTTATAAAAAATGCGTATTGATTAAAAAAATTGTAATTTCAATAGAATTACAGTGTTCATGTTGTGAAATGTTAGACATACATTATTCCCACTGAGTTTAAGAGAAATTTATTTGGATTCAGGTGCTGAAGAACTTTCAGCTCCCAGGAATAGGCTCTACAATTTTTTTTGTTTAAAATGTATTGAATTATTTAATTATAATCTTCTCTGTGAAAGACTGAACCAAAACCTACTTAATATTCAATTATGATAAATCCTGAAAGATTATGCAATAACGTTGGATACTTTTAATTTTACGAAGTTTGCTAGTCTCATTCTTTCTTCTCATTTTACTTCTAGGGGGACAAGAATCTTTCTGAATTAGTAGAATTGGCAGATCAGGCCTTGAGTAGTCTACCCTTTCACCTACACTTTCCCTTGCTTCAGGAATGCATACACATATGCTCAAATATGTGAGTACATTAGTATTTAAAACTCTGCTTGAGAAATTACAATCTTTTTTTAAATATATAAAGTTTCTCAAATAGAAGCTCAGCTTGTTTATTCGTTGTATGAACAATTGTTTTCTTTTAGCCATTGAAAGGTCTCTTCTAACTGATTTGTGTCCTTCTGTAGCAGAGTTCTTGAAAACTGAATTTCAGGTGCTAAAAGCTTAATGTTTTATTCTATATACAAGGTTTTATGATTTTGTGTATAAAGTTGTTCTGTGATTTACAAGGGAACAGTCTTAAAACACTTAGACTTGTCTTTCAGACTTCTTTTAAATCCTTTGTCCTGAGTGTATCTGTATAACTTACTTCTCTTTTACTTTGAAAAATCCTACAGGACTTACTTTATTGTAGATGTTTTCTATTACAGTATGATGTCTCATTTATTAAACAGCGTGTTTTTATTGTTATTTAGATTTTTCCGTGTCTCTAGGTAGAGAGTAAGTTACCCTGTGGTGCCTGGAAAAGTTCTTTCTTGAACAACAAAAATTTAATTTTTTACTGATTCAGAACTTGACTTTAGGGGTTTTTTTCAAAGGAGATTGCATTTAAGAGCTGCCCAGTAAGTGTTTTGAAATTATGAAATGTCAAAACATTTTTTAGTGTTGTAATGCTTTTATAATTAATTACTGTTTGATCACTTTCTCAGGCAACAGGAAGTTGACTTCAGTTTTTTTACATCAATTCACTTTGTGATAGTGAGATGGACTTTTACCGCTATAATGAAAAAGTTCTAAAAGCACACATTTTTATTTGTAATCATATATATGGTCTAAAGTGCCTCCCGAAGCTCAGTAGAATTTTATGTTCTCAGGTGAACATAAATGTTTCTCAGGCTCTTTATTTTGATGAGAGAATTTTGAAAAACTATGGTCTTTGATTACCTACATGTTTAAAAAAAAAAAACCAAAACAAATACAAAGATTGATACTATGATTTTGGCAAATATATTGTGATCTCCGAACTTCTGTTGTTTTTTAGGATGTATACTCTTGCAGGAAGTATTTTTCAGAGATTATCCTGAAATTTAATAGGATAATTTTTGTAGACATCTTTGGGTATTGTAAAATAAATAAGTTAATTTAACTATTTTGCATTTTTAGTTGGAAGTCTCCCGAGTCCAACTCATTGCTCCAGGTGGAGGGTCAGAAGTTGCTTCTCCATCTGTTGTCTCATCCTATGTTGAATATCAAAGCTGAAGCCTATCGCTGCTGTTTGGGAGTGGTTAAGGTTAGAACTAATGCTTCCTTAACGCTCTTGGTGTTGCACTCAGTAATGCATATTCTATGGTTTTGTCATTAAAAGCATTTTTAATGCAAATTCGGTTTATGTTGAAAAATCAGTATAGTCCTGGGCTTACAGTTTGCTGTTACATTCTTTGTATGAAATCTACTTGGTTAGGTTAGACTTCAGGTACTGCACTTCAAAATGATATGTAAAGAACATATTAATCCTTTTATGTACTTCCTGTATTGTTGTTTGTTAGTTTGTTTTCTTTAGGGTTTTTTCCCTTTTTTTGAAGGGGGCGTGGGGCAGTGTTGTTTGTGTCTTGGGGTTTTTTTTGTGGACATTTTGTCGCTGCCTTAGTTTTTTTGTAATGATAGTCCAAGGGATAAAGAGCATGAACTTCCTAAAAGTATGCTTGTACTCTATGTTGAGAATGTCAGTGTCATACTCATCAGGTCATTCAGTAACATTGGCTCACAAAATAAAAATCACTTTTGTATTTTGATATAATACTTCATTGAAATGTTTATTTTTTTTAATGGACATCATCTGTACTTGGTGTCCTTATAGCACAATTTACTAACATACAAACATGCCGGACCTAGTCTTTCTAAAAAAAAACCCCCTCTTGCCAGTGAATGACACTTGTCTGGTTTTGTGAGATTTTTACCTGCCTGTTTTAGGTTTTTCTTGTTTTAATGTAATGCCAAACAACATACACAGTTTTTCTAATTTATTTTCACAATTATTAAAAGTAAAGCCAAAATGATTTTCTCTTTCTTAGTCCTGTGTAGTAACAGGAATTTTCAATCAGTGATCTATAAAATTGCGTTTCTTAGGGAGTTGTAACGTTTATCTTTCAGAATTAATTTTCCAAAGTGCATGGAGAAAGTCTTTTACTGCATGACAACTTCAGGCAGTCTATAAAACAAGATGTAGTTGTGGAGACTGTCTTGAATTTTTAAACTAACTGACTTTATTTTTACTGAAGGACTGTTTAGGTATTCATAATACTGCGAAGCCTGTGTCTTCAATCTGCCAGGGAGTACATTTTCTTCTCCATCCTAAAGTGTTGTATGAAATCTGTACATTTGGCCTTCAGGAAGATAAGAATGAGGTACTGTATTTACTAGCTATATTTTTAAGTTCTTGTGCACGCAGAGTCGGTGTTGGTATTCTCCGTAGTGATCTGAGGCTTACTTGAAGTTTTGACTAAATATGGTTTCTTGTATACAGAAAAGCTATGCAAATAGTGAAGTTGTACTAAATAGAAAGGTTTTTTTAATGATGAATTCAGAGACACAATAATATTATAAGCATAGGATGCTATTAACTGTAATATAGACCAATGAAAACTGAAATAAGATTTTTAAAAAATCTTTTCCTGTGATATATTCAGCCCTAGTAAAATGTGCGTATGGTGAAAAAAGTATGTATGGTGCTTTACATTTATGGGAAACGTGAACTCTCAAGTCTCAACTCTTTGTAAAAGTGGGGTAACCTCTGAAATGGTTGAGGAACAAAAAGACATCTGCAAGTCCTTGCTATAAAATTTTATTTCGTCACTGCAAACATCTGTGTTTAATTACCTGAGTATTACGGAAGTGTTTTGTAATGTTATAGAATAGGGCCAAATTTCCATTGGGTTCATTTATATGTGTGACTGCTTGACATATGTTCACTGTTTCCAAGCTTACATATAGAGCTAAATAGGGAGTTGTGAGAGGAGGAAAAAATTACTTATGTTCTTTGTAAGAACTGCTTTATAGCTGATCTATAACATCTCTACAGTCAGAAGGAAGGAACATAGACTAACAAATTATTTATTTATTTATTTATTTTCAACTTCTCTCATGGAATGAGATTTTTTTTCAAAAGCAGTACTATGCACAATCCCATTTAGAAGTGATTTTTTTAGATGTGAGCATTTTAAAAGGAGAAGTAAAATAGCTTTGATAATGTGCTATATGCTTATGCTTTGTATGTAATTTATCTTTTTCAAGGAAAGCATTTGTTTTGTCAGCTCCATTGGATGCGTTATTAAAAAGAGTGATAGTTTTCTCTGTTACTAGTTGGTCAAGCATAAGAAATAGATTTCAATTGCTATTGAATTTAAAAAGATTAGAGACAAAGAATGCATACTTAGAAATTTGTCACATTTTGTTCTCTACCTTATAGATTATTATACTTCTAACAAAATAGATAATAATAATCATATCCAACCATTTCTTTAAAAAATTTTCGTCTTGGATGCATATATGCTACTTAAGTTTTCATAAAGCATCAGTTTAATCTCTCAAGCACGTGACAATGAGAAAAAAATTTAGAAGAACCTTGTATTCCAAGGTTAGTCTTAAGATTTGCCATATGATTTTATAAAGCCAGTCTGTCTCTGAAGATAGACTGTTCCCATTGCAGTAATAATTTTAGCTTGTAAATACTCCAATACTGCATATTGTGAAGGTTATATACTGAATACATGAATACAGTGTAACTGCTGTATCATATACCTTTTTTGTTTTTGATAAAGAGCTTCAGGTGAATTATCGTACAATTTGAAATACTTGATAGCCTTCCTAGTTTGACTGTTTGCTCAGGAAAGTGAAATGGCCACGTAACAGCCTTGAAGCCTCTCGTCTTCTGTGTCTTCAGAAGCCTGTCATAGACTGGGAATAAAATGCTCTACAAAGGCAGGGTTGGGAAAGAAAAGAAAAGAAAGAGAATTTTTTTTTATCTGCAGGATAGAGGGACCAATAGGTGTATAAGTTTAAGTAATGATTTATTTTATTTCAGAAAAGACAAACCAGAGTTCTAAGGGGAAAATGACTGAGTGCCATTTAGGCAGAACTATTCGTGTGTTTTCTCTTAGAGGCTTTTCTAACAACCTCATGTTTAGTGTAACTGACAGTTTAAAAGTAGCATTCTGCAGTAACAATATTTTGTCTTTGAGACGTTTTTGTATAACATTTGCAATTACAGCATTGACAGACTGGTGTAGACACATGAGTGGTTGCATTAGTGGTTTGGGTTTTTTTGTTATTGAGCAGGTGAACTCTACAGCCAAGGCCATTCTGATACATCTGTTGCAAGGACGGTTAATAATGGCAGTAGTGACTTGGAACAAGTTTATTGAGGCCGTCTGTCCTGTCATTCCTGTTTTACAGGTACTTCTAAGAGCTTTAGTCTGAGTTTGATGTATGAAATAATGTATATCAGGTTAAATAACAGATAGAAGTAACAGATGGAAAATAGATTAACAGTAGTATACCTACAGACTTGTTTTATCAGATGTCAAATGGAGTTCTATATAGGGGTCCTAATATCAGTAAAAGTTAGTACATTGAATTTGTAGACAAATTTTAGCCTGGTATTACTAGAATATAAAATTTGAAATGTTGTAGTACAAATGAGCAAGTACTGACTGGGATTTAAATATCTTGAAGATACGAGTGGATAATCCAAGTACAGATTAAAACATACGTGCTTTTTAATATTAGTTAATTATTATTAGAATATCCCCCTTGTCTTAAATCTGAAAATTTTAGCTCCTCTGTGATAATGATACAGTTTTCTGATCGAATACACACTCAAAAAATAGCAATCAGTGTAAGCTGTATTTTCAGTATATTTTATTTTGGTTTTGATGTCTTTATTTCCAGTATTTTGGAAGTATCAACAGTTACTATTATCCTTAGACCTTAGTCTGCATATCTCCAATGATGGGCAAATTTCTTTTTCATTATTTTTACTCTCAGCTTGATCTAAAGGGAACTTTTGCCTTTCTCAGTCAGATTTTCAGCCTAATTGCTCCATCTGAATTCTTTCCTGTTTTTTTACTGATGCTTACAATTTCCCTTCTGTGGTCTGCCCATAGTCTTCCAGATTAGATATTTTGCTGCATTTGCCTGGTGCCTGGTTTTTTTGCCTTATTTCTGTCTTAGCTAATAAATTCAAGTATACATTTTGTCTTCATTTTCTCCAAAAATATCACTCTTGATAATTATACCAACTTACTTGTTTCACTGCTATGCATTCATTAGTTGCCTGCACCTCAGTATTTCCATAAGGTGAAAAAACTGCTTATATAACTTAAACCTTTATGCAAACTGCACAAAAAACAGAGGTAAAAATGGGGAGAAATTGCAAATAAGATGAGACATGAAATAGATGGCTCAGACAGAAAAATATACACTGAGAACTTGGAAGTGGTGGGAAAAAGGTTATTTCAGAGCTTTCTCAACCCCTAATTACAGCTTTTTTGTGTTGCCGGCATACATATCTTTCATATGATTGACATTCAATATTAAATAGCTGGGGTTGTAATATAAGATGTAGGCTAAATATGTGAGAAATTTTTGTAGGTAGAATTTCCCTCTATTCTATAGCCTATAGCAGCTTTGTACAATAGACAACTAAGTAGAGCATACAGAAGCCTATGTTTACCCTATACATATAAAATGCTTTGTATTTTGCTCTACTTTTGAAATGTTTGCAGAATCATTACTTGACATAAGTGATTCCCTTTTGTGTGTTTGTGTATGAAAATGCTTTGATGAAGATCTGAAAATAGGTAGGATTTAATGTTTTTAAGTAATTTTCTTGTAGGGATTAAACTTTGTTAATTGAGATGGAAACTGGCCTTACAGAGCAGCATCATGTTAACAGATTGAAGGGTGAAGTTTTGGGTAAAAGTACCTCTGGGCCATATAAAGAAATCTTTATTTTTATTTGTATACAGGATCACTTATTATTTTTTAAATTATTTTCACAGAGGAATATTAATCTGCAGAACTTGAATATTAAAAATTACTGGTTTTTTTTTTTTTCATGTTTCTCCTTCCCAACACACCCTTAGCCCCTAAAAAGCAAATTACCTTGTCTCATTTGTTACGTTAATAGGTGAATTTTTATAATTTTGGAAATTTTTCTTTGGTGTTTGTTTGTCTCAGGGTTATGCTGACACAAAAGATACTTTAGGTAAATGCATCCTCTCTTTGAGTGAAACAACCTCTGACAAAGGAGAGGGTGTTCTTCCTGGAACTGCCAGACTCCAGGCTGCTCTGCGCCTTCTCTTCTCAAAAAAGCAGTTGTAAGTAACGCTCTGTAGCATTTCAGCATATTTTGTAATGTTGATGACACAATGTCTTCTCCTAAAAAACAGTTCATTGTTTTGCTTTGCATTGATTTGAAAAGTTGATTAATCAATATTGAGTTGGGTATTTTCGCCCCATATTAACTTCATAAACTAATTAATTTCTAATTATATGGCTAAAATTTTCCAGTATGAGTTTTTCCTTGATTTATTTTAAGATAAAATATTTATCTTATCTTATAATTTATAAAATTTCCTCATTTAGGGTTCGTTCTGTAGCACCTAAACACTTGGCATTCCATCTTCTGAATGAGGAAGGGGCAAACCTGAAACGCCCACGTCTGGATGGTAATGTGCTTTCCAGCATTTCAAACTTATTTGTTATAGAAGGAGCTATTGAGCTAAAATTGGATCATAAAATGGAGTCCGTAATTAAGGTGAGTAAACTCTGTCTAAATTTTGCATGAATGATCAGCTCTGCTACCTGTCCAGTCACTGAAGTTATCATTTTCAGAAGGTTGTAATATTTCATACAAATTGGCTAGCTTCGTGGAAGAAATCCAGTGATGTATTCTTTCTGTGTGACCTGAAGCAGTAGTTTTGATGCTACTGTAGACAACAATTAAAAAAAAAAATCCTTCCTTTTTTTTTTTTTTTTTTTNTTTTTTTTTTTTTTTTTTTTTGTAGAGGGAACTTGAGTGCAGAGGCTTGCTCAGCTTATAGCAATTTCACTGTGCATGGATAGAGGCTGATTTTTTTTCTTATATAGGTTTCTTCCTCGCAAAATAAATTTTTACTGAAACAGGCACAAATAATTTTTAATATGAAATATTCTAAAACTTATTGAAAACTTATGTCTGTGTTTTCTTAATATTGCTGCTTTTGCAAAATGTAAAATAAATCATGAGTATTTGACCTATGGGGAAACTTCTATCTCTTTTTTGTATTTTCCTTTTTCCCATCTCCCCTCCTTTCTCCTTTCTTACTTCCCCTCAATACTTTCAGGTTAACAGTATGATAAACAAATGCTAAAATGCTTGACCCTATTGCCATTAAAAAGTCAGTCGCCTTTACAGACTTTAAAGCATGTTCTAGCACTTCTGTATAGTGTTAAGCTTTCTGTAGTCCTACCTAAATTAACCATTATTGTTAGAAATCTGCATCTGTGGTGCACTAGAAACTATTTGCATTTTAAATTCCACAGATATTACAGATTTGTTGAAAAAAGATTATACCCTAATCCATTCCTATTGCATACATGGGAGATCTAATCAAATACATTCTAAAAAGGAATTAAGATATTTTTGTTTTCTACTTCCTGTTATGAAATTTGGCTGGTTACCTTGTTTCGTGATAGCATATTGGATGCAAATCTAATGTAGTTTTACTTTTAGGCAGAAACTGTTGAAAAGCTGTATGATATCTTGACTTCTGATGCTGTTGACCTAGTTTTACGAAAGTCTGCAGCTGAGCAGCTGGTTATCATTTTAGAAGGTAAAATTCTTCAGAAGATTTGTATTCATGTGCTGATCATTCATGGCTTGAAGTTTTGCTAGATTTTCTGTGTGGTTGTGCAAAGGATACTCTTTGTAATTTTTATGAGTATTGGTTAAAAGGAGATGTGATTGAATTAAGATGCAAGTAAGCAATCTTGTGTAGAACATTATTTCTCTTGGGGCAGGGTCATAACTAGAGTTTCAAACCTTGATGTTTGTTCTCTATATACTCAAACTGATTGAAGGATGTTTTCTTAAAGGAGTTTAAATTCTAATGGTGGACATAAGTTTTTCACCATGGCAAGGTGAAATCTTGGATAATATTAAAATTAATTTTAATTTTATTTTTATAAAATTAAATTTAAATTAATTTTTTTGTCAGAAAAATCATCACAAAAATGAGGAAATATCTACTTTGTTTCATAAAATACATTTAGTTATGGCTGCAGAAGTTTTGAGATGTTTCAAAATTGAAACAAAGCATAGGATGAAATTGTGAAGGAAAAACTCCAGCTTTATGACGACAAATGTCATATGAAGGATCACTTTTTAGTTATCAAAAAACAAACAAACCCAACCAATTCAAATGACATACCTCTTTTTTTGTTGAGTATTCTTAAACTTGATGCTCTGAAGGGTGATAACGGCAGAAAATACTTTCATAGTGATTGAGTAAATGCCATTTTCAATTTCATATTAAACTTTAATTTCTTTTAAAGTAATATAAGTGAAATCCTTGATTGACTAAAATTGAGTTGCACTGGAATTACTGTACTTCTTGAACATAAAATTCTTATGGGAAGTTATGTAAGATATTTAAGAATCTAGTCTTCATGAGGTTACTATAGTCAGATAAAAATACTTCGAGGAAGCTTGCCTTGCTAGAGACCTGTACTGTCAATTTTAGAAACTTGTTCTCAACAGCAAGGGTTTGTGATCTTACAAGAAGAAGTTTAATATTAAATTTGTGTGGAACCAGTCATTCTTACTATCTTTTGCTTTTTCTTCAGATACCAAAATGCATGACATTGTGAAAAAGTTGGGTGTGATAGAAAAGATATTGGCTTACCTTAGTGAGTGTGTACATGTGGACGGCAAGGTAAAACTCTTGTTACAGGTTCTTCTGCAAGCATTGCACAGCACGACAGTAGCAGATGCTGCCTTTTTCTGCACTTAAAGTTCTAGTCTTCAAGAATTAATGCTGCATTGAAGACACGTTTAGTAACAACTATAATTGCAATATGTATTTTATTCTGTTTTTGATAATGCTAAGATTCTCTTAATGAGAGAAGATTGGTTTGCCTACCTATGAGAAGAGTTAGCCAGAGAACTGTATATGGTGATGTTCTGGACTGTACCAGAACTTCCCTGAAAGCTTTGTCAGTAGACACCAAAAAAAAAAATTTTAATGACCTAAAAAAAAAAAAAAAGTTATGTTACCTATCATAGTCTCTAAACTTAAATTCTGAAGCAAATTACAATTAAAAATTAGATGTTTTTGTATGACATGTTATTGTAATTGTGTCAGATTGAGTTTCAGGTATAAATAATTTTCTGCCCAATAGAAGATCACCAGGGAGGATCTCTTGTTGTAGATGATGGAGCTTTCCATTTTTGTAATATGGCTAATCTGATCCTTGATTTTTTTTCTGGAATCCATTCTGTGAAATCATTTTATGCAAGCATATTTAGGCTATCAGGTGCTCAATGTAACTTCAGTGGATAAAGTTTTTGCATATTTTTTGGTTTGCTTGCATAGTATTGTTATTGCACTCCAGCAGTCCAAACCTTGAGTTATTTTAAGAAATCATGATAAATTTTTATGTAGTAAAAACTTACTTCCCAAAAAGGTACAAGAGAAGAGAACTGCTCAATACTTGGTGAAATTCCTTTCTTTTTTTCAAACTAATGAAAATTATATTCTTCTTCAGTAATGTTAATTTTTTTCCCAGATTATCAGTATCTAAGATTATTTTATCTCTGTAGCATTAAGGAATGTCTTGTCCAGTTTATGACAGCTTGTATAGAAGTACTTTTGTAAACCACTCTAACACAGTTGAAGAAATTGAATTTTTGGGTTCCTCAGGTTTTTTACTGTGGCTTTTTTTTAATGTCAGATTTTTAGTATCTTGCCTTCTTTAGAGATAGAGAGTAATGCGTCTGTTTTTTTGCTTTGGGTGAGTAGATATTGCTTAATAATACAGAAATTCAAGCATGGGAAATATATTGCCCTAAGCAGATCCTTCAGAGTCAAGCAAGAGTCTAGGCTGAACTTTAAAGTAATATTTTTAGCCCTTTATAAAGTTTAATTTAATCCAAGAAGGGCTCAGGCAACAACTCTCTAGGGCCTGTGACATTAGGACACTATCCTGAGGGGATCTAGTCCAGATTCTTGGTTCTCTCCTGGAATGTTTTTTTTTTTTTTTTAATCCTAAAATCAATAACAAAGAAAAACTAACAAAAAAATCTTACATGTTCTTAGAAAAGTGGCCACTGAGAAAAGGATAAAGAAGTAGTAGAAGGAAAAAGCACCATCTAAACAAGGCTTTGTCTATGGCTGTGCAAAAGACTCTTTCCATACTAAATAAGTAGGGCTTTCGTTCATTCAGTATTAAACTAAAATGTATTTGTTGATGCCATTTACAAAACAAACTTTAAAGGCAGAAACTCATAGGTAAAGTAACGATACTGTGAAAGAAATACCCTCTTGTCATTCTTAGGAGCCTATTTTTTGGCCATTCACTGATACTTTAACTTTTAGCAAACTGCTTTCTGTTCTCATAATTTGACAGGCTGGGACCCAGAAAATTAATGTGATATAATAAACTATTTGAATTTTTATAAAAATGAATAAACTTACATGGTTTAAATATTTGGTGTTCTTTTAAATCCTTCAGCTCACATATACCCTTCTTAAAATATATATAATTTTAAAGCAAATGTAATTGTATTATGAAGTCAGAGACCAATAAAATGACCATCAATTAATAATAAAATGAACTCAAAAGTAAATAAATATTTTTAAATGAATATGCATTTGTCATCTTGGCTGAAATGTGCTTGTCTAAGGAAGCTTTAGGCTTCTCTATTATAAATGATGGAATATATTGCTTAATAGCATGATAGTTTGTGTTAGGCACCCTATAGTAGATTATGCTAATAGTTATCTACTTAATTTTTTAATCTGTTCCTGCAGCTTATGGAATCCATAGCTTTGCCATGTCTAACACTCCTACGGAAAATTGTGTGTGCTGATCCCGTTCTTCGTCTGTCCCTAGCGCAGCAATCTTCTTTACTGCTTTTGCTATTCAGAGGTAAAGACTGTATATTGACTCTAATACATGTGTGGCAAAATGGTTAGATGTTTAACCAAATACTTTCTTAAGAATTTTGGATTAATTCAGATTCTGATATTTAAAAATAAATCTTGCGTGCTTATTTTACCCATGTTGTGGCATGTGTTGAAGATGTTGTCAGAAAACTGTGGAAGGCAGTTGCTTTTAATTAGTGTCCTTCTATGTATTATTAGGTGTCAATGTTTTCCTAACACATTTTAAAATGTCTTTATTTCATTCAGTTTCCTTGATACTCCAAAGTGATCGTGCTGTTTTAACTGAAACTTCAGTATTGCTTTGTCTTCTGCTGTTTGATGAAGTAGCAAGAACAGTAATGTGGTATGAAAATCCAGTTACTTAATAGCATATTCTCTAGATCCAAAATTGCCTATTTGTAGTCCAGATTGTTTCAATACTTGGGTTCCATGCTCTATAGGTCTATATGGCATATTTTTGCACTATGAATACCTCAGTATTGAGTTTATTATTCAAAAAAACCCTGATTAATCTGTAATCCATCTTTTCTATAAACAGAAACTACACAAATCAAATAGCTATCTGTGGACATGTTTTTTAAACTTAATTAGAATTCTCCTATTTACTTTGGCTTTTAAGTGTCGCAGTTGTCTTTAAACCAGCAGACCTCATCTTATGATATTTTAGTATTTGAAAATGATGTATGCATGAAAAAATATGCTTTTAGAATTCATACACATGAAATATACTTCATGGACATGTAATGTGTATGTCTTATCTAACAGAAAAAAGGAAACAATCATGTGGGTTTTTTAACCTACAGTACATCTGCAACAAGTATTCCACATACGTGTGATTTAAGAACTATCTTAATATTGCATGATTATGAAGAAACGTTGTTTATTAATACAAATTATTCATCAATCGATTACTAAAGATCTAGCCAAAGGGAAAAATACATCTATACCCAAGTACTAAGGAAATAATGAGTGTAACATTAGGAAAAAATCAAATCTCAAAGTAGAGCATAATAACTATAACTTAATCTCTTGCAGGGCTGATGGCCTAGATAGTAATAATACTGATGTACCTCCCTTCAGTTTACCTGTTGCTGTTGTTAGAAGGTATGTGTGGGTTCTGGTTCTTTGGTTCATAGGTTTTGTTTGTTTTACAGTTAACTGCTAATTTTCATTTGCAGTCCTTCCTGAAGTACGGAAGTGGGAGAATGAAGGGAAACATTGGATTTAACATCAACAGTTTTTAGCATTTTTAAATATGGTGGTTTTTCTCAAAGTCTTTGTTCTCTGTAAAAGAGTTGCAAAAGCTTTATTTACAGTCTTAAAAACTTATTGTAATAGAACATTTCATTTAACAACAATCAAACAAAAAACCCCTCATCAGCCACTTTTAAAAATTATTATTGTTATTTGTGTATTTTTAGGTATCATCTCCCAGTCAGGATCACCGCTCATCACGTAGTCAGCCCTAATATTGTTGTAGTGCCATTGTCTTCTGAGTGCTTGGCTATGAAACCTGTGTCAGATATGCTTAAAATGGCTTGGAATCTGTCATGGTACCATGGGATTGAAAACCTATTGCAACTGATAAATTATGAGAAGGAAACAGAAACGTAAGCCATTTTATCTTGCATTTTAAGTCCCAATATATCTCAATTAAATTAGTGTTCCATCAAGTTTAAATAGGGTTTCAACTTCAAACAGCAGTTCAGTTTGTGACTGGTTTGAGAATGCTGTCCTTTTAAACCAAAAGGATCACATCCCAAGAGGATTGAAGGTATGTTGCCACAGCTAATATTTTACCTAAATGGCATTTATATGTGAAGTCTAGAGTTTGATCCAACTTCTATTGATGGCGAGGCTAATTTCAAACAATTTTAAATGGGCTCTGTGGCTGTTTTTCTTTGTAGTCATTGTGGTTTCTTAGGGAATTGCCTCTTTTTTTCCTATTATGTAGACCCCAGTTATAAAGTTGCATGACTTTTTCTCTTTCTTTCCTTGATGATTTAAATTTCAAATATTCCTTTAAATGATAATACTAGGAATTAAGGTAGATAATGAAGAAAATTCTATTTGCTTCCCTTGGTTAGCTCTTGATTAAGGATCATTTTTCTCTTTGGGACTATTTTGTATCCAGAACTCAATGTTTCAGCAGATTCCTGATTGAATAGGACTGAAACACTTGTATCTATATCTTTGTCCACCTCAACAATTTTTTTACTTTTTACTTATGTCCTATAAAGTGTTCTAAATTTTATTAGTAAATAGTGTAGTACTGAGCCTTTGAAAACTGCAATTATTGATTAGACAAATAATTTTCTTTCTAAGTGCCCTCTGGCAAAAACAAAGCAATCTCTTAAAAAGAAAGTAGGAAAATAGAGTAGTCTAAGTGACCAGCATTTACATAGCATGAAGAAAAAGCAGATAATGGAGATAACATCATTCGGGTAACTTTTTGAAAGGTATCATTTTTCCAAAGAACTCAAACACCTCATGATTTAAATGTGGTGGTGGTGTTGTTTTTGATTTTTTGTTTGGTTGGTTGGTTGGTTTGCATTTTTGAGGGATTAGTGAAGAAAGAATTGGTTAACAAAAATGAAATTTTAAGGTAATTTCTGTTTTATCTTCTCAAACAGGAAAGGGAAGAAGTCAACAGTCTGTGAAAGATTGTAAGTTTGTAAAGATACTGACTGTTAGTAATTTTTCTCTATGCCTTTCCAGATTTTTAGACTCCCTAAAACTATCCTCAGAAGACATTCTTATACTGAAAATAACTAACACAAACTATGGACTGCAGGATTGCCTTAGTTCGATCATTCAGGCAGCATCCCACAGGGATGTGAGAACTGCTCTCACTAGGCTTAGCTTCTATGTTCTGAACGACAGACTTGCATTAAAATGCAGTGCTGGGCCTTGTGGAACCACTCTGAAAAGCTTTGTTTGGCAAAAAGCAATAAACAGGTAAGCATATTGACTACAAAAATCTGTTAAGGATAGTTATACTAAAATGGTAAAATTCCCACTTTCCATGTTTTAAATTTATAGAATTGATTGTCCATGCATCTCTGAGATAAATATAAATATATAAGTATATATATTTATATACATATATATATATTTTTATATATGTTGTTTTCTTTATCTGCTTGAGAGACAAGACTGCAGGACATAAGTTGTCCAGGTGGTTCCTGGAAAGCAACAGCAACAACTTCCTGATCCAGGTGACGGAGAAGTCAACAAGGAGAGGTGCTCTGCTGGAATTCATGCTCACAGAAAAGGAAGGACTCATTAGGGATTAGAAGGTCTAAAGCAGCTTTGGTTTTAGAGATTATGAGGTGGTAGAGTTCAGGATCCTGAGAGGAGAGAATAGGGTAAAAAGTAAGATCATAGCACTGCATTTCAGGAGAGCAAACTTTGGCCTCTTGAAAGATCTCAGTGTCTGTTGGGATCAGGTCCTGGAGGAAAGAGAGGCCCAAGAAAACTGGTTAATATTTCATGGTCACTGCCTCTGACCTCAAGAGCAGTCCATGCCACTGAGCAGGAAGCTAGGCAAAAATGCCAGCATGCCTGTGAGAATGAACAAGAGACTTCAGGCAAAAATGAAATAATGAAAGAAAGCATACAGAGTAGAAATAGGGACACCTGGCATTGCATCTGGTTGAGGGACATCAAAGGCAACAGGAGGGGTTTCTGTAAGTATGTAAGTGACCAAAGGAAGACTAGGGAAAAAGTGAGCTGGCTGCTGAGGTGGGTGGAACTCCAGTGTCAAGTGATTAGGATGATGGGACAGACTGTACCCTTAGCAATTTTGCTTACGTTACAAAACTAGAAGTGACTGGTGGCCAAGGTCATGGTCCAGAGGGACCTCAAGAGGATGAAGAAGTGGACTGACAGGAACCTTAGGCCATTCAACAAGGGGAGGTGCAGAGTTCTGCACCTGGAGAGGAACAAGCCCATACCTCTATATATGCTGGGGTTCATCAAGCTGGAAAGCAGCTTTGCAGAAGAGGACCTGGGGGTCCTGGTGGACAGCAGGCTGAACGTGAGCCAGCAATGTGTCCTTGCAGTAAAGAAGGCAAATGTTATGCTGGGCTACTTTAGGAGGAGTGTTGGTAGCAGGTTGAGGCAAGTGTTGCTTGCCCTTTATTCAGCACTGGTGGGGCCACATCTGGAATGCTGGGTCCAGTATTGGACTCACCAGTATAAGAGAGAATCGTATGGATCATACATACTGAAGAGAATCCTGTGAAGCACCGCAAGGATGATGAAAGGCTGTAGCATCTTCCGAGAGATCTGGGGCTGATAAATCTGGAGAAAAGACGGCTCAGAGCGAGGATCTTACCAGTGTGTACAAGTAGCAGAAGAGAAGGTGGGGCCAGGCTCTTTCCAGTGGTGTGCAGTGACAGAAGCAATGGCCACAAACTGAAACACAAGAGGATCCCTGTGAATATAAGGAAACACTTTTTTGCTGTAAAGGTCACCAAGTACAGGCACAGGTTGCCCAGAGAGGTTTTGGCATCTCCATCCTTGGAGTTACTCAGAAGCCTCCTGGACATGGTCCTGAGCAACCAGCTGGAGGTGTCCCTTCATGAGCAGGGTGACAGGACCAGGTGACCTCTGGCAGTCCCTTCCAATCTCAAAGATTATGTGATTTTGTAATTTACATGCACAAAACCATCAGATATTTAAAATTCTATGTTCAAAATAAGGATTATTTGAAATATGTAGGTAAGCTTGGCTGTTATTATTAAATGCTAGTATTTAATATATAATTAACTTTTTATTTCCTGTCTGTGACCCTGTTCAGATTTCTCTACTTTTTATTATACAGAATTCTGTATTTACCATAGGTAAATATATTTTAAAATATACATCACAATTTTGCGTAATGATAACAATATTAGCAGGATATAATAATTTAATAGTCAATATTTTATGTCAGAGTATTTAATTTTAATATGTTGATATGTCATGCTTGCTATATGTGAGTATGTATAATATACATATTTATTTAATATAACACTTGCAGGTAACTTCAGTCCTGTTAGCTTGAGATTTTAAACTCTTTTAAAGTGCTACAAGTATGAAAGTATTTTTATTTGTAATGCAGGTTTCTACAAGTGCTTCCAGCTTCTATGGAGGATGAAAAGCTTTTAGTAGATGTCTTAAGATTTTTAAACAAATTGCTTAGAGAGCAGAAATCAAGTCTGGAGTCAGACCATCTGAAGTGGATCTTAAAATCGTTGCTTAAAGACGTAAGAATGGGGTTGTTGTACATACATGATTTGATTGACTGTATAACTATAGTTGCATACATGTGTGCATACATCTAGAACTGCATAAGAGTGTGCTTAGCTACATATGTATTATCTGTGTAACATGCAAGATCATTCGTGGCCTTACAAAGGGTGTCCTACGTTACATACAGTCTGCATGCACTTGCATTTTTCCATTTGCAAATACAATCTAAACATTTAGGAAAAAATGCTAGTAGAGTTAATCCCAATTACTTATAGACTACAGGTACTTCAATTTATAACGCTAGCTGGGAAGCCTGTAAATTTTTTAAAGCATGGCCCATTCCATATATTATATAAAATCTTAAAGCCATTTGATATGAAGTGTTTCAAGCAGCTGAGACAAACAAAATGCAACCTGAATTAATATAGATACTATGAGTTTTCTAGTTTTTTGTGATCTATTTTTTATTGCAGGTTATTACATTACTGTTACATTACTATTATAGATATTATTGTATATAACTTTGAGTTTTCTTTCATGCTTCAAAATACACTGTCTACTTAATGCCAGGATGTTTTAAAGGCCTTAACAGTAGATTCTTCTATGGCATTTGGTAGATCCAAGATTCAAGTTATTGGTAATTACAGGAAATTTTCACTGTGCTTTTTGCAGTTACTTCTTAATAAAGTAATCACAGAATTTCTGCTTTATAATATGTGTGATTTGCAAGCTCTCACCAGAAGAACAGTTTTAATGAGGGTATTAAAATAGGACTTAAACAATGCATTATGTGACTGTATTTTTATTCTTTTCTTTTAGCAACAAAAATCTCTTTTGGGCCTCCTGGTGCGACCAGAATCCCAAGTGCGGGATGCGATAGATGAAACACAGGCTGCTGTCAGGCAACGACTGGATAAAGAGCTCATTCGTCTTTTTAACATGTTGTTGGTTTGTTCCATGTCAGTGACTGACAGGTACAGTGTAAATGGACCTGCCTGTGTAATTCTGACTGGGGATCATAACACCTCTTGCTGCTGAATTTTGGTCAGAATTTGAATGTAGTTATATCATGATTCAATTCTTCTGAACTCTAAAAATGGAATATACACCTCCTGAAATTAAAATCAGTATTAGATAGTCCTTTTTTACAGTAAAATCAGGAAATGAACTAGGTAGCTTGAAAGAGTATGTGCTGGTGTTCACTTTTCAGCAAATGGATAATTAAATTGATTGCATGGAGAAGATGAGCTATTTCTTTTTCACTGCTGGAAATTTGCATGAGCAAGTGATACCTTCATTGATTTTGTAGATTGTATTTATAGCAAAGTAGAACATTGAAATATTTGAAATATCAATAAATGTTTATTTTCATTGAACTCCTTTTTGACCTATTTAGGACAGCTACTTTTAGCATGAAGTTTCAACCTTTTTCTGTCAATTGAGCAAATACAGAAATTAATTTATATTATTTTTTCTTTCAAGTTTCTCATAAAACCTGTCCCACACTAAATCTCTCTATCCAAGGATATTTTAAGAGCTGCTATGATTGCAGCTTAAGATAATATTTGTTTATTTAGTGCCACAATATAACTGTTTGTGAAAATACTTTCAAAATATTACCTTCTTTATTATTGCCACTTCGTTATTTTCTAAAAATTTTGACAGTGGGAAAAGGGGCAATATAGAAATCCCTGCTAGTTATGTCTCACACTCCTGTATTTTGTATCTACTGAATTCTAGATTAATTGTATTTTACAAAAAGTTTTTAAACTTGTCTCTTGAACCAGAACAAACTTAAGTGTAACAGACCATTCATTTAAGAGTTGGACTCAATGATCCTTGTGTGTCCCTTCCAGCTCAGAATGTTCTGTGAGCCTGTGTGATTCTGTAACTACTGAGCTCTGCAGCTCATCGTCCTCAGTCTCTTGCTCTTTATTTAACATGCTCCTTAATAATGAGTTATATTTCATTTGTCTTTTTTTAGTGAAGCAACCTTGTTGTAATCAGATGCAATATTATGTTTTCAGAATATGGGTGAAGCTAGAAATGTCAAATTTAATTCTGTGCTACTCTCTGCATAATGCAATATTAATTAATTGAGATGCTGAGCCTCACAGACTAACAGTAAGAATGAGGCATTGGCCTTTTGTATAATTCTTTGTAACAGCTTCATGTTGATGCTTGGTCTTTTTTGTTTTTTATAATTAAACCAGAGAGGGGTTGGAACTTGCTGGCTCTTTCAGAACAGAGCTGGCTCTGAAGCTGCTTCAATGCTTAAGGCTAACAGATGCACCACATTTTTATGGACTTCCTTCACTGGAGAGAACATTACAAGGAATGGTTCATGTTACTGCACTTCCAGGTTGGAGTACCTATTCTGCTGCAGTTGAACCTGTCACAATTTGTAAGAAATATTTAACAGGTCTTCTTGAGGTAAATAGCTTACATTCTTTCTTAGCTCTTGGTTGGAATGCTTGTAAAGAACTGTGGAACTAATGACACTGTACTGTTTACACTGTACTTTTAGTGAATGTCATCGCTAGCGATAGTCTGGCAGAAGCTAGTGAGTCTTAACTTTCCAAGATTTCTTGAGTAGAAAGAAATGTTTCAGACCTATTTGCTTAGATGAGGTCTGTGACTTGAAGTCTTGGCTAACAATGGCACCAAGGGTATAGATGTTGTCATGCAAAAGCAAGATTATTATTGGACAAAATAATAATATTATGGCATGAAATCAACTAGTGATGCATAAGCTCTATGTGTGGAAGAATTACACAGTTTTACTTGGCCCAAATATGAAAGTAAATGTAGTTTTCTTTTTGAGAGGAATGGACAAAGTGAGTTTAAAAAAAAATTTCTGTAGACTGGGACACTGAAACAAAGAACAACAGCAGAAATGCAGAGGTTTAGATTGCCATGTTTTGCAGAGAAAAATAAATCTAAAAGTGTAATTTTTTAGATTATTATTTGTTAGAAGGCATTTTTGGGCATGTTTTGCTGAAACCAGCATGCCTTTTAATATGTAGGGTTAGATACGTTGTCATAGAGTTTACTTTGTTATGATCCAGTGACTTTGATTTCTGTTTATTAGTATTTGATATAGAAAGCTGATAAATTTTTTCCAATTCAAATCTCAATAAAATATATACATGACCCTTTTCCTTAAACACAGAATTTTGAAAAGGAATTTTGTTTTTAATTCCAGACATAGCAAAAGAAACCCTGGGTACAATAAGTGGACTTCCAGGTACTTGAGTAGAAACTTCCAGGTTTCTATTCAAGTTAGAGCTTATTATTAAGCTTGACTGTATTCTTCATTTCAATAAGCAAACAGAAAACACAGATCTTCAGAAGTTTAACTATATGGGAAACCATCACATGACCAAATGACTCAGAAATAAAGAAATTCTTTTAAATCAGCTAAAAATCTGTCAATTTTTCATGAGTTTAAATTACGATTTAGTGTGTAAGACAGTTTGTACTCTTATTTGTATACTGCTTACAGTGAAGCTGTCATGAGCTTGTACCCCCACTTGTAGGTCATCTCATCGTTTTACGTTGAATGGGGTGGAAATGCCATGTCCTTCATGGGAAAAGGTGTTACAAAAAGCACAGTTCTTTGCTTGCTTCACTTATCTCATGAAATGATGGCTCAAGCCAAGGATACGGTGAGTGCATTACAGTTGTCCTTATCTTGTCATTGTGAGGGCTATGCACAGATAGGTTTTAACTGCTGAACTTAAGTGATAATTTTCTGCCGTGGTTTTGGAATGGGACTCTCCAATTTAGTAGTCCTGCTAAAGTCACACTGCCACTTGCTCTCAGTTCCCCTCCAACTGGAAGCACAAAAGGCAAAATTCATGGGTTGAGAGAAGAAGAATTTACTGGAAACAGCAATGAGATAAGAAAATGAACAGTAACAGCAACAATGTTAATAACAATAGTGACAAACACAGACCAGCTCTTCCCCACCATGCTTTCTCCCCATGGGAAGGATCGCTCTTCACAGAAATGAGAGTCACTTCCCCCTGCCCCTAGAAATGACAGGAAGTGATACCGAATAACCTTCTGGCCATGCCCCCTCATAGTTACGAAAATTATTTTTGTTCTGGCCAGAACCAAGACATTTTCATACATGGTAGGGAAGATGTCTTACATGGCAACAGATAGTAAACATTAAAAAGAAAAAAAAAAGCATTGATCTCGTTTGGTTTATAATCTTAGGTAAATGTACAGGATACAGTATAGTATACAGGAAAGTTGATCAATTCTAGCCTTGCTGAAATTGTTCTGTAAATAATTTTGTGGATTTTGAAAGGCCTTCTTTCAGAATAAGGAATAATTTTCTTTTTATTAAAAATGAAGAATCAGGATTTTATATAGGATGAATAAATGTAAGGATTTATAGCATCATTATTTCTTCAGCCCCACAGATAACAGGCTTTCTAACATATGTTTAAACATACATGTGTGTATTCTTTCACAGTTGTATATGTATGTATATATGAAAGAATATATACATACGTGGAAGGATTGTCAGATGAAAGGAGCTATCATTACTTACTAGCAAAATTCATCTTGTGCTGTGTGTTCATGTACATATTTGAGGGCTAGATTTCTGAGAGTTTAGAAAAAATAGCCTTCATCCTGAAGCAGTTAAAGCAAATTCAACAATGAAATGTTACAAAATCTTAGAGAATTAAAATGTAGTCTTACTAATATGTGATAGCCACAAATGAAAACCTTTCATTATGATCAAGCATGGATGTAACTAGAAATTGCAGTATACCTACTTCTCCAAATCCAGGTGTCTGTTTCTTCAGTTCTCTACTCCTTTTTCAAGATATTAACTATGAGTTTATTGAAATTGCTGGGGGACAGAGTATTAAGTACACTGCAGGAAGACAGCAGCCTCCAAAGACTTAATTGTAAATGCATGGATGGAGGAGTGAACTTCAACTGATTTTTTTTTTTTAATATCATTATTGTAGAGTAATATGTATAGTAGCATAATGATATGTGTTATTTTCATTCTAGATCATAATCTGTGTATACAACAGTGTTACTGTTTACACTCTACTAATAACTTTGAGTCAAAGAAATTTTAAAACTCGGCTATTTACAATTGTGATTTAGTGTCAGATCCTTGCGGAAAGAGAAATACAAAACTATTCTTTGTCTGTGCTATCAGTGTTACACTAAAGCACTTATAAAAGTGCTTTAGTATGTAGTTGGTAGCTCAGACTGTTGGTACACTGGCATGGATTGAAAGATTTATAAAATAATTTTTAAATTTGTTTTCTGTTTTCTAATCAGGACTGGATATCTCTTTGGTCTTTGCCTTATGATAATAGTGAAGAACAAGTTCTGTCTCATCTAGGTTTGGCATGGCTGGTTCCTTTATGGGTAGATAGAGACCCTGAGGTTAGTTACTGTGATACTAAGTTCATATCTTATTTTGACCCTTAAACATTTGCAAAATTTTTGATTCATTAATTTAATAGTAGAACTTCTGTTTTGAATTACTGAAAATGTTACTGACTATATCATAAATAATAATAAGTCATAATACAGTAGGGAGAGTGTTTCCATATAAACATCATCTGAGAAATCCTTCCCTACATATTCTGTTTTCTATGCTTTCATTAGTCACTCACAATCATGATTCATAGGCAGTTTTCCTTGACATCGCTGTTACTTAGCTGCAAAGCAGAAACATTTACACGAACTAAAAATTCAGAGCAAATCTTTTGATGCAAATCTGTTAAATTATATGCTAAATGGAACTATTTTCAAGTGGTAAAATGTGAAGAATATTAAGGCTATGTTAGTCATTTTTGAATACTTAAATAATTTTGGTTTTGTACTTAGTTGTGAGTAATATAATCAGAGAAATATAGGAAAAGAGGTTATTACTTGTTAAATGATTCCCTTAAGCTCCAGATTCAGTTGATAAAATTTAATAATTAAAAAATATATATTGCTGTTTACCGTAAGAAATATCACTTTGTGTTGTGCTTATATGTACTAGGTCAGATTTACAGCACTTGGAATAGGATCAGCTCTTACATCTCTTGAAATAGGATGTATTGCTTTAGCAGAAAGTTGCCAGAATATTTCAGGAGGCCTGTGGGGAACAGTGATAAACATTCTTCTGGATCAATCTGAATGTAGCATGGTACGCAGGGAGGTATGTTTCGTGTGTCCTTCTGCTGTTGTAGATTGTCAAGTTCTTTTTCATTGCAGAGAAAAAGATTTTTGTATTTTTTATTCTATATATCTATTATTTGATGCTTCACAGCAGCTGCTGCTATGTAAGTTAAATCACTACCTGATTAAAATAAATGTTTACCTTCTTATTTAGAATTCCTTCACAAGAAGGAACAAATACAGATTAGTTGTTTAAAAACAGAAATTATATAAACAATAGAAGTGAATACATAAAAACACCTAAGCCTTACTCAGATAAATAGGTTTTACTAAAGCATAACTAACTAGCCCAGATTTTAATGGCTGCTTTATTATGTTTATGAATGCTTTGGTACAAACTTATCACCTGATCTGCAGTAAATCTGTTCATTGCAGATGTGGAATAATCTAATTTGTCTAGGCACTAAGGTTTATTTTTGAGAACTGAAGTCTGTAGTCTGGTAGAACAGCACATAGAATTATGTATTGATGTATTTAAACTGTGTACACTTTATTTGCAACTTTCTATCAGCTCTAGTTGTAAGGTTTTCATTCTCTTTCAATCAATAAGAAATAAAAACTCTGACACTCAGTGAGTTGTCTTTTTCCCAGCTCTATTGCTTAATGAATTACATTTTCCAAAGTAGTATTTGAATTTATATGTGTGAAATGCTTTTGAGAATGTGCACTTCATTATTTTATTTAACTCTAAATTATTCTCTTAATTATAGTCTCTTAAGAGTCAAATTATTGACAAAAGATTGACAAAATATAAAAAAAAGAATTTCAATCCACACATAGACATGTAAAGTGTGTGTAATATGAATTAGAAAAACAAACATGGTATATATTTAGAAAGAAAAATGTTTGAAATATGTATATGTGTCCTAACATGTTCTCCACATTTTCCCAATTACTTTATAATAATTTAAAAATCCCAAAGCATGAAGACAACAGAGTGAGTGGTCTTAAACAGTTACCTAGGTTGTCCTCTTCAGGAATTTTTTCCCTTACTCACTTCTTGTTATTTATTGCTTATTCAGTAGGGTTGACTGTATTGCAACAATGGCGAAAGTATTTTATAAACAAAAAAAATTTTTTTCCTTATGATTTCTATTCCATCTTTTCCTTGTCTTTTTTTCTTACCACCCTGCTCCTGTGCTGTGCCCTAATGACATCTCTTGAAAGTGAAGTTTGAGGGCTTTGCAGTTACATCCTTCTAATTATTTTTTCAACAACATGAACATGAGAATTCTTTGTGTTTCAGCATATGTCTGAAGCAGTAGAATAACATGTAGACTGTACTATTCAATCTGATGTAGTTTTTTGAACTGTGATGGCTAGATGGCAATACTGATGCTTTAATTTCTTTCAGGCTGCTTTTATTCTACAAAATCTGCTCGTGATTCCAATTCCTACAGAAGATATGAAAGATTGTATTTGGCAAGTGAGTGACTATTACATTTAATGACAAATCTGTAGTGTCACGGAGACATGTCATTTGATATGAAATCTTGTGTCAGCAAACCTGTAAAATATAAACTTAAAAAATTATGTGTCTAAGGTTACATTTTTTGAAGAGAAATAAATGCACAGACAAACTTCTTTCAAATTTCCAGCAAGCTCAGTAAAAGAACAAAATTTAGTTTGTATATATACTGCTTTTAATTAATATAGTATCTTTAGGTTCTTAGGAAATTTGCTTGCATATATAGTATATCATTAATGTTTTAGGATAGAAATTGATCATTTATTTTACCCACACTTGGAAGGTGGGTAAAACATGATTTGAGGGGTATGAGGAAGAGGAAATTCTGAGAATGTGATGTTTATAAAATGTTTTGAAAGAAATATAAAGCAGTTTTTTACTTAGGTCAATTTAAATGCTTGTAAAAGACAATCCCATGCTCAAAGCAGGGTGAACTAGAGCAGGTTGCTCTAGGCTGTGTCCAGTTGGATTTTGAGTCTCCCCAAGAATGGAGACTCCACAGTCTCTCTGGGCAACTTGTTCTAATGTTTGACTACCCTCAGATGGAAAGAAGTTTTTTCTTAGGTTTAAATAGAATTTCCTGTATTTCAGTTTTTACTCAATGCAGTTTCTTCTGTCACTGGATACCAATGAGAAGAGTCTGTCTCCCTTTACTTTCTCTTGTCAGATATTTATACAAACTGATAAGATTCCCTGGAGACTCTTCCATTTCTGCTCTTGGAGGTAGAACTCTTGAGTTCTACTCAGTCATCTCAATTTACTTCCAGCAAGTCTGGTTCATTGTACATAAGGATGTTTGGATCTTAGTTCACAATTTTTAAATTTTTTGTGGCCTTAATACCTGTTTTTTCTGTCTGTCTTGCCCTTTCCGGTATGTGAAATCATACCTATATGGGAGCACTGTATGTTAGTTTTTGAAGAAATTTGCAGATGCAACCGTATTGTCATTTGTGTGTTCCTTTCTGCAAAAGATAAAGTTAGTGCTGAAAGACATTCCAGCTGTTTTACTAGGAAAAGTTACCTATGATTCAGCTGCACCCAGAATCAATTATGCTATTTCTTGCAGAGTTCAATTTTACAGAATGCCTTATCTTTTCTTTACATGTGATCATAAAGGAAGATGTGTTTCAGTCTCACTACTTCTAGTTTATCAATATAAATAGGAATTGTTTAAATTAATAATATCAAGGGATCTAGAAAGGGGCAGCCATTGTAACTTGTTGATATAGAGTCTATTAAAAGTTGCTTTCTGGTCTTTTAAAAAAAAGACTTCAATAACTGTGGTGAGGTGACAAAAATTGAATCCAGTTGCAGTATTCTGGATGAATTCCAGCATAATTAAAAGAAGCTTTGAGTCAATGTGATTCTTATTAAGAACTGCAATTTAATTGAAATAGCTCATCACTTAATAAGAGTTAAGGCTGAAAGATAGTATCAAATAACACTTTATAGTAACTGGTAAATTAAAACTGTTCAGAATACAGACAACAATTAAAACTGTAAGATACCACCAGGATCAAGTTTTATATTTCAGTTACTTTTTTCCCATGCACTGAATAAGATGGTTTGTTTCCTTTAATGCAAGGAAGGAAGGCAGGCAGGGCTATTAAGTGGATCTCGGTGAATAGTAGGAATACTCCAGCACAGACAATGTAGAACATTATCATTGTATCCCTAAGGCAATTAGGACTGGAAAAGAAAATACAAATAGAGTTTGTAGGCTCATTCTCATTCTTCATGGGAATGTCTCTAGTGTTGCTGTTGTCTGGCTGATCTACTTCATAATAATTCATTTTGCTGTGTTACTTAAAACATTTCCTATGCCATTCTTTAGCCATGAGTAAAGTCAGCCTGTGTAAAGTGTTCTAAGACTGCAGCAGACTGGGGTATAAAGATTGCTGAATTTGGAGCACTTTATTAATGTAATTGATAACTCTTTTAAAGGCCCCCCATTGTACAAAAATGTATCTGGCTTTTTAAACTGGCAAAGACAATTCTGGGTAGTAAAATTTGGACTAAATTTAACAGTATTTCCTGAGTTTGCACTTCTCATAATTGATACAGTCTAAGTCTATTGCTGACAGTGTGTAAGTAGAGTTTTATAATTCATCATAAATAGTTTGCTTAAAATATTACATTCTTCTTCAAACTGTTTGTCATATCTGATTCTCCACTAATTCATGTAAAAGTCAAATAGTGAAAATAGTTTCTATATTACAGAAACAAAAAGGAATGAGACTAGCCATCTAAAACTTTGGTTGTAGCTTACCTTGTAGCACAAAATGGTTTTACTGCTTCTGTTTGATCTGCTTTCGGTTTTGTTTTGTTTGTTTTATTGGGAAATAAATTTGTATTCAGTGTAAACTAAGGGTTTGGGGGAGAGCCTCTTGAGGATAAATAGTGTTTTCAAATTACTGACTTCTAACTCTGCTCTCTCCTGACTGCCAAAGAGTTTCTAATTAGCACTGGCAATTTTTCTTTCCATAATTTTAGAAGTTTCCTTTTGCTGCAAGATGCCTTCTAAAACTGCCTTTCAGAATGTAACTGGTTTGAAATTTTCTGAGTTCTTTTGCTTTCTTCTCACTTCTAATTTTTATGGTCAATCTGAATCAGGTTGTTTGTAGCTTAATAAAACTTCGTAGTTTGTTGTGTTACCATAGAAAACACTGAAGAAACATTTAACAAAGACAGTAAAATTAAAGTGTTTATTTGAAATAAGACTAGAAGTCGTTATATTCAGGTATAAATCCACTGCTCTAGGGAGTTTTCCCTGAAGTCAGTATTTAAAAAGAAATAACTGAAAACCATATTTCAAGGAGAATTTTTTTGTTTTATGTCTTGTTTTCTAAATAAATGTGTTCTCATAGAAGATTGACATAGCTAGATGTAGTATAGTGGCAGTATACTTTAGAGCAGGATGACTTTTTCAGTACATTTACTCTTGTCTAAGTGTGCCTTTTTTCTAAGAAAAACTTTTTCATTACTTGAGATCTGTAAGTAGAATTAAATGAGAAATTAAAGTTGTAAAGTCTATTGATACTGTCTTGAAGATACTCATAGCTTTTCTACTTTTCTACATTTATGGATTTCTACTTAAATGTTAGCACATTGCTTAGGAGCTAAATAGCTGTTTCCATTTTGCTAAGTCATGACAGTTTTTGTAAAATACTATGATCTAGTTCAGCCTTAAAACCTGCATTTCATTTTTGGAATTTATTAGTTACAGCCTGTAAAACAGTATATACAGACATACACAGTACTAGCCTTAGTTAGGGTGGGGGTTTTGACACTTTATTCTATGTGAAACATTTCTTTAAACTAATGATGTTTGTGAATTTCATGTCTTCAGGGTCCTTGTGTACATGATGAAGAATCTGGCCTCTCTCAGACAGGAATACCTGCACTTAAGGCGCTTTTGTATCACTGCCAGTTTTATGAACATGTAAATCAGATGGTGAAACACTGTTACCTAGGATGTTATTTGTTTGATTTGAATTCTTACAAGGAAGACAACCTCAACATAGAAAAAGGTGGTATAACTGGTAAGTGATGTTGATGTAATCCTGTAGTGTTTTAAACTTACTTAAATAACTTTTAGTTTTGAGTAACTTACCTTCAATGAAATAATAATAATTATTATTATATTATAAATATATAAATGATATATATTAAATAGATAATATATACTATATTATGAACATAAAAATAATAAATATTATCCTCTAAATAAAAATGAATCTTAAAAGATATAAACCCTACACTTAATATGTTGTGAAGTCAAAATATTGCTCTGAGGATTTAAGTACATAAGTCACTAGTTCAACATTTCTCAGAAAAAGTTCTGAGCTGTTATTTACATCTTCAAAAAGTTGCAAATGTAAAAGATGTAATTGGTTCTGCAGTACATTTTCTTGCAAAATATTTGGGGTAAAATACTTTTAACAATTGCTACTTTATGACATTCAGTCAACTTCCATTCAGTGAAAGTTTAGGAAAAAGAGATATATGGACTATTTTTAAGACTCCAGTTTCTTAAAAGTTACAAGAGGAGGAATGGATAAACTGCATTAGCTGCATTCTAAGACATTCAGACGTAATTTAATTCATAGATTGACCAAATTTAGTACTCAGATATGATTTATGTATTTATTTTTAACCTGTATGCCCTTTTTAACCTGTATGTATCTCAGATCTGACTTCTATATTGACTAATCATTTTCTGAAACCTGTTTCTAAGGTGTGCCATGATACATTGTGGGAACACACAGTCTTGTCCAAATGTGCCTTATGATCATAAGTTTAGAAAGCCAGGGAATTTTTCAGAGATCAATTAGTTAAAACTTTTAAGGGACAGAAAATTAATAAGTCCTTTTTTTTGTTTTCTTTCTTTTTTGTGGGCCTTAGTTTCTGTATTTCCCTCTTTAAAGGCTGCAGATTTAAACAGTTTTTAAAGGTCTGTGTCGCGGGTGGAGTGAGAGCTTCAGGCAAAGCTTATTAGAGAAGCTCCCGTTGAGTCACGAGATGCAGAAAGGACCCCTTGCTTTCTAAACTTCTTCTCAGAGAGGAGTCTGGCTGTGTCTGGATCCAATCCTAGACCCGGACTTTGTTAATGGTTTAAGTTTCAGGAATAATAGAGGTGTGATTGAACCTTTGTCTGAGTTTGTCCTGCAGGATTAAGGATGGCAAACCAGATATATAGAAATGAATGATTTATTATGATAAATGATTAGACAAAAAGATCTTAATCAGAATTTTTATTACACAGAAGCTAAAACTGCTAGGATATTGTGGTATAGTATAGGGGATTATATCAAAGCAATTATTTTAAAGCAATTGCATTAAAGCTAGCAAAGAAGAAAAAACTATTAAGTAGAGATTGATGTTATTCACCTGTACCAACAACCCTGGACAAATCTCTTTTGCTCAGCCTGGAGGAGTAACCTTGAGGGGCAGCCCCACTCAAGGGAGGAATCTCCATACACTAATCTTCTGAAAGACTCCAAGGGGTATTTTAAAAAAGCCTGCTGTTTGAAAGTGGGATTGGATTTTTAAACTGATTGACCGTCAGTCCTGTGTCTCCAGGCCAGCTGTTCCAGTTTAGCATTTTTAGATGAGAATACTTTACCATATCTGTCACGTCTTCACCTCGATATCAGGGTGTTTAACTTCGAGGTTGATGAGTCAGACTGGTTTTAGAATAGTTCAACACCAAAACCAGCATGATACCCCCTCTCAGTTCACCCTTGATAGGAGCAATGAACATAGAGCAGTGTTGTTTAACATTTGTAAGAGTTGCTTTACCACATTCCAGGCAGAGCATCCTGCTACAGTCTGCTTCTGTTCAACTTTTTCCAGAAGCATGAACAGCAAAGGAATATTATTTCCACAGCTAAGTTACGACTTTATGACAGACCCAAGAAAAAGAAACATTCTTGGTTAACTCACCGGGCGAAATACCTCAGCAGTGTACAAAATTCCAGCCATAAAAATCCTCAATTTCTTCAGTGTCTGCTTGTTTTTATTTATAAGTGTAATTTTTTCAGTACAACACATTTTACTGCTCCCATGATCCTCTTATTTGTGCCTTTTGGTAGTTCTGTAGCTGATGCAATATCATATCTAAGAGCAACTCAAACTCTAGAGTGGTACAACTTTTCAGTGAGCAGTTGAGATACATTTTATCGGGTCATTGCAAAGCAGGACCAGAAGATTTATGTTACAGGAGCTTTGAAATAATAGTAGTATTGCAGGAATAAGAAATAAATTATTTGATTCTTTAAAAATGGGAGAACAGAACTTAAACCCTTTTGTGTTTTTCCCTGTGTGTTTTTCTCACATTTTTCAGGAATATAAAAAACTCATCTGCAAAGTGATGATAAAAATAAAATAGTTCCGTTTAGTAATTAGTGAAGATACATGTAAGACTTGTACTTTTGTGGAGTTTGCACTCACAATCTGTCTAGTCTAGTGCTTCATTCTTTGTGATTTTCTTTTCTAAATATATGAAAGCTTCAAAACTATTATTGACAGATTTGTGCTATAAAATTTTTGGCACTTTTTATTCTGAAACAGATTTACAAAGTAATTCTGCTTTCATTATATTTATGAATATGGGTTCTCTTGAAACTAGTTCTCTTAAAATGTGAATTTGAAGTTTTTTGAAGACAAGGACATCTGTTCATTATGTTTGTGCTTTGTGACCCCCCCAGTATCTTCAACACTTTTGTACTCTTGCATTTTAAATTAAACTAAATCTGAACTGTTTGAAATGACTAAAGGCTATGCAACTGCAGTTTGAGCTTAGTGTAGCTTTTTCTAGACTGCTTTGTATTGCACTGAATTTTTTTAATTGAATTTCTGTTTATTCAGGGAATTTGATGGATAAGAATTCAGAGGTACAATGTGTGAAAGCTTATATTCTGAGATCTTCAGAAGGATAGCAGTGGTTGGCTACTTTTTCACTGAAACAATCCTTTGAAAAGCTTGTTATACTCTCTGCTGGTTTTATAGTAATTTTGATTCTTTTTTTTTTTCCCTACAGATTTTGATGATTCTCTTAATCTTTGGAAGGCTCCACCTAGTCAGAGCAAATCTTCACATTCTCACTCAACATCTGAAACTATGGTAACGTGCAGAGTAATCTGTTCATTTTAAATATAAAGTTGTTCATGAACTGCTTTCAAGTAAATTAGCACTCTTACAAATGTTAAAAAAACTCCAGCAAAACACAGAACCTGAAATCAATCAGAAATTAGTTGAAACTAAGTTGAAATTTACGCTAAAGTAGCTTTAATATGCTGAAAAAAACCTTTTATGATTATTAACCCAAGCAAAAATAAATGATAGCTTGCCTTGACTAACTAGATGCATAAGGCAGTATAGAATTCTGTAGCTTCACACAGCAAGACATATTCTCTAGAGATAACTTTGTAATTGGCTTTATTGACAAAATGCAGTTGTATCCATTTCTAGTTGTCACTTCTGCTGCTTTTATCCAAATTGCCTTTCAGAGTGAACCTGTATTTACGCAACACAGCTACAGAACTGGATCAGTCAAAAGCACATAAATACATTGGGTATTCTGTGCCATAATAAACTCTGGATTCTGAAAATGCTTTTGTAGAATATAAAAGTGGCACAAGTGTTTGCGAGACCCAAAATAGATGTGGAAAACAGAAAGCAGGTGGCTGCTACAAAAATTTGTTTCTGGCTAGGATGATTACTACTATAAACCTGTGCCATCTTTCAAGATGGCAAATGCAAAGGAGGAGAAGTTGAAATACTTTCTTTCAGTTCGAGAGTAGATTTGCAATATCAGTTCAGGCTGTGGAGGAAGCTTTTATAACATTTATTAGTTACCTGATAAAAATCATATATTTTTCAAAGACTGTAGTATAGCTCCAAGAAAACTCTGACGTGTTGCACTGAAATCTGGGTTTTTTTTCATATTTAAAAACTTTTCATTTATGAATGACCATTGAATCTATTATGGAAGCCGGAATATCATTGATTAGGAGTTTCATTTCTGTTAAATGGATGCATGTGCTGATATTACAAAGGCTGATAAATCACAAGATCCTATTTTTTTTTATTGACTAAAATTGCTGTCCCCAGTTTTGCTGTGGAACATTGTAAAAATAAAAACAAAAAAACAGTATTGAAATTTTGTCTCAAAATATTATATAATTTCCTTACTGTTTTGCTTCTCTATTATAAATGTATTGCTGCCTAGTACTGATAATGTTATCTGGTTATATGTTTTCAATAATTGAGGAAAAAGTATACTCTAGTTGTAAGCTAAAATTTCTAGTTTTCAGAAATTTTATTAATTAATTTGATTTTCATTAATCTAAAACAAGAATCCCCCCAGCCTTCTAGGGTTATTTTAAACACAGATATTCAAATTTGAAGATAAAACCTAAAATAAATGAAAGTGCTTGTAAATCAGGAAGTATATGCAATCATGATTGCTGCTGAAAAAATATTTACATAAGAATCTCAAGGGTTTTAAAAGCTGTTGTTTCCAGTTTGCTTTTTACTGAATAAATTGAGTGCCACTTACATATAGGAATGAAAATTGAACAAATTTCATCTTTTTTTGTTCATGTTACTTGAAGAAAAAGTTAAATTTCAGCAATTCTTATCAAGGCTGCGTGTCTAATCTACTTAAAATTGCTCTTGAGGCTTTATGAAGAATTGGACAGATTTAATTCATTACATTAAATTTCTTCAGCCTCAGTAGTTTAAAAAAATTATAAAAGGAATCAATAACTTGGAATCTACTAGATCAAATTAATGTATTATATTTATATGTATAAAGTGTCATCATAGTTTAACATAAAGGCTCAGCTCTACAATTCCATTCAAGAGATGGACAACTAATTATTAAAAGTGGAAAGTACAGTGTAATACTAAGATATACTCATTTGTATCGGTCTTCCACATATTGTAGACTTCGTACTTCTAAAATTATGCTTTTACAGCTAACTGTGAAAGTTTGAGAAAAGTCTGTTTTGTTCTGTTTTCCTTCTTCCCCTGATATGTATGAAGATATCACACAAAGGCTTTGATTGTCATTTCTAGAAGTTAATTTAATTTCCATTTATCCTTCATGAACATTTTTAGCTTCTGTAAACTCTTTTTTTCTTCTTAAACTAACTTTCTTACCTTTAAAAAAATGCCAGTGCTGACATAACAGATTGAAAGTTTCCAAGCTGGACAGCAAGATGTAGAGGTCTGATGTTTCAATTCCAGTACTGGCATAGTAGGAGAAAAAATAGGGAGTAATGTAACTTTAACTGAGGCTAATTGAAAACTGTATTTCAGAGGGCAGTTAACTGAAGTGTCTAGCTAGTCAAGTTGGGAAGTACTTCTGAAAACTCAAACTTGTCCTGAAATCAGGCATTTATAATTTATTCCTATATAATTTCAAATTTTTGGGCCAGCCACTGTTCCACCCAGTACTTTCCATTTTGATGTATGAGTAAAGAAATACATTTGTGAAGTCGTTACCAGAAGTTTGAGAAGTTTGTGGCTAAATTTTGGGTATTGATGGTGCCAGGACGATGTCGTTATTCCAAGCCCACGAGATGGCGTGCTTTCCCCGTCACAGATGGAAAGGAATCCACAGGTCTTACTGAAGGGAGAAATGTTTTCTTGATGCACAGCACAGATTTGATGAAAACACCCACAAACATGTGAGAACGATTAATCAAACCAAGTAGAATTGTTTCTATGAAAACCCTTCTCTGATATTTTAATAACATTTAAAAAAAAAAAAAGTCCATATTCATTGCTATTCCTAACATGCTGTTAGTTTTCTCTGCTTTCAGATTTCATGTAATCAGTACTTTATCTGAGCTGTCTGCTATCATAAGCTAATTTCACATAGGGTCATATGACCTTAAGTGCAAATTGCAACTAAATTATTTTTTGGCTTCATCTTTTTTCCTCCATCCCCAATTTTTTCCCCAAATTTTCAGAAAGCAAAATTGAGAAAATTAAGAAGGGAGTCAGAAATTTTGCAGAGACCATAAGTAACGTTTTGCTCATCTTAGTAAGTAAAGAATAGGCATGTGGGGATGAAATCAGTGATTCAATATCATATAAAAAGACAGCAGAAGAACTGAATTGTCAGTATGGTATTAATTCCTATGGACTGTATTTTGTGTCTTTAAAATCCCCATGGTTTACAGATTTTGGTCAAATTTCTCTTTATTTTTCTGTGAACTGGAATGTGGATAAAAAGGCCCAGTTCTGAGAAGATTGATAATCATGGTCTTTTACAGAAGAAATCGTTTAAACGTTAGGTCAGGTTATCATTATAGAGGACAAATCCTTACTCTTGTGCTAAGCAACATGATTGTGTTTAGTACATATGCTGAGAGACCACTAATCTGCATGGAGATACCAACTTGCTTTACACTGCATAAATACGCTAGGGTTGTTCTGTGTCTAGGACAGCTTAGGAAAAGAAGCAGTTATTTAAAAACTTGAGCTAAAAATGATGTGGGTTAAAGATCTACAGACATTTCTCAGACAGCTTTAAGTCATGGCCATTCTTTCCTATGAAATGTTCTTGCTATTTTTTATAAAAACGCTTGCTTTATTTTCTGGAACCGTGGTTACCAGAGTGCTATACAGTTAAGTGATTTAAACTTTTGAAAAGAGAACTGAATAGAATTAATCACTGAAAGCCTATTAAAGCAGTGCCAGAGGGATTTTTGTACTAGAGGTTAAGAAAAGACCTTTTATTCCTATCTAGTAGATAAATGGCAAAACCCTCACATTTCTCCTGTGTTACCACTCTGACAACTTTTGTATTCTTTTGAATTAGTTCTAATCTGCAGTCGTCATCTCCCTGTCCACACACACAGAACCTTTTCCCCTCTTACACCCCCTTCCAGAGTTTCACTGTTAAGCAACACGATGCTTCATTGCTCCCAGAAACTATATGGTGGCAGTAGGAAATATCCTTTACTAGATACTGTGTCCAAGACTTCTAGTTCATCCTTATCAAAGGTGATTTATAAAAGTGGTAATAATCTTTTTTTTCCTGGAAGGCAGAACAGTGTGGAAACAACTTTATTGTGTTACTGTATGCTTTCTGTTAAGATAGCAGAAAACTTATGATTTTAACCTATTTCCCATTGTGAACCAATTATCAATAAATGTTCCATAATAGCTGGAAGATGGTATTTTTCCAAGCAGATAAAGCTTTTGCAATTTTGTTTTTAATGTATTTTTTTAACATAACTGATAAATTGTTTTTATTTTCTTGCCCAAAGTGTTTAGACAGTTGCAGAAGATAAAGAATTGTTGTGCAATGTAGCTGATACTATTTGCTAATATGTGAAAGTATTACGATTCTTAATAATACCTGTAAAATGACTCTCAGTATAGTTAAATTCCTTTTAGGGCTTTACTTGTTTCAGAAGAACCATATGGACTTTTCGAAGTTACATTTTGAGTCTGTACAATTTAAGGAAGAGAGCTATGGTTTTTCTCACCTATTAGAATGCTTGGAATTGAAGTATGGTGTTGAATAAATGCAGAATTTACCATGTGTCCAGATAGATTGGTTTAATAAATAATGGATTTTAATAATGATTTAAATTAGCCAGCATAAAACTTTAAATAACTTACTTCAATTGGCAAATATGGTTTTTATTTGTATAATTAAATCAGAATTTGATTTTCAATCATTTGGTACAGCTGGGTAGTGCACTTTGCTAACAATTATATAGCTAAGCATTGTCCTATCATTTTTGTGATCGAAGCTCTATGTGAATCCTGGGTTTCAGACACACACCTCAAATCTTATCGTCACCTGTTTTATGTGTTACAATAACCTTCTGGCTTCTTCTGAGAAACAACTGAGCAGACTTGAAGAGAAAGATTCAGAACTCTACAATGAACAGTAGTGGGAAACCAGAGGAAAATGGGAGAGAAAAGGAAGTTACAACATGGAGGTTGCAAGGATACAATAGTTAGGAACAGAATAATCTGTGATTTCCTTCCCTCCTCCCTTTTTGTCAGTTAAGTAAATTTTGACATTTCCTTAGGTAACTGTTATTCTAATAAAACTTTTAAGAAAACCCAAACCTCTGAAATATTTCAGTCTTCTCTAGAAAGCTCACTGTGAGGAAAAGTCTAATAATATCCTCCTTGAAGTTGTGACTGTGATGGGGTTTCATTGGATTCCCCAACATTCTGTATTCTTTGCACTGTATAGAGATGTCCCTGAAGAAAATTGTCTGATGTGAGTTGTCTATCTAGGAAATAAAAACCAGAAGTGAAAAAGTGACTTGACATGATAGATACATGTCCTATGCTCTGAAACAGGTTATAGGTCTTGTTGTGTCACGCACATAATTTAGCTGGAGACTCTGGGTCTTCGGATCTCAAGCTTGTGGTTTAAACACAGCAGCAAGAGCACTAAGAACTTTTGAAAGCATGCAAAATTCATAATATAAATGATGCAAAATTGGTAGGAGATATTATGCCTGTAAAGTTATCTATTGTCACTTGAACATCTCATACCTTCACTATGAAATGAATACATATAAGGATCACAGAATTAAGGTTAAGAGAAGTACCCAGAGTTGGAAAGACTCTGGGACGTCAACTTTGACTGATGACGAATGCGCTTGTGATATTTTTATCTGAGTCTGTTCTGGTACAAAGGGACAAGTGCTGATGTTCTCAGTAGAGCAAATAGTCCATGAAAAATTCGAGTTTAAATGCTTCTGTAATGTCTTTCTATCTTTATCCAAATGTGGGTTGAGTCAATTATATAGAAGGATGAAGAGGGGAAGTTTTCAGTAACATGGACATTGATCAGTTTTTAGCTGAAATGTTTCAGGTTGTTCACATTGCACATCTTTCAATAGTTTCAGTTATTGGATCTTTATTATATATATACACACACACATAGTGGACAAAATTTAATAAAATTGGTTTGGAGCAGTAATATTTACATTGGCTTTGGTTTTGTTGGTTATGGTGGGTTGTTCCCCTCTCCCAAGCAAAGTATAAATAGAAGACTAGTCTATAAAAGCTGGAATCAACTATTTTCCTTTTTATGACTTTCTAGATTCTGTCTGCATCACCATCATTGGGGAGTGTTACTGAGCTTCAGGCAACAGTTCCAAGTTCTACCAGTTTTATTCCTGAAACTGTAGTTGATCGGCTTACAGCACAAGGCAAGTCAAGCTTGAGTTGTGTATCTAATGATAAATACAGTGTATTAGCCTGCCCATATGTCAGTATTTGTCCATGCTGTATATTTGTGTAGCTTGCATGTTGCTGGAGCAGTTGATGCTTCTAGTGGTAGGTTTTAGAAGACAAACACTTCCTTTAATGTGAAATAGGGTGAAATACATTTGACAGAAATAAGATAAAATAGTTGGTACTGCTTGAAATGTGACTCACGACTTAGGTTCTATTCCTGACATGTAGTCATACTTTCAAAGCAATCAGTCATGGTAGAGCTGTCATATGCATACATGCACATACATACACAAAGATGTATATAAAATTCTCTTTATAGGTAAAAAGATGAAAATGAATCTAATGTAAAAAATGTATAAAATTATGTATGTAGAGAGAGCTATGTACAAATATAAAATATTTTTCTGTTAGGGAAAGGTTTGGGAATTTGTTGTTCCAAACTTACTACTTATCTTTATTTAATGCCTGGTAGAAGGAGCATTTTATTTCAGAACTATTTCCTGTATCTGATTTCTTTTTCTTTTTTAAAATTTTTAAAAAATTGATTCCCGATTACAGTTTCAATGTAGACAGGACTTGGATGTTTTATGCAAAAATAAAAAGAAATTTGTTTTATGTAGCAGCTGTAATTTAGTCTTTTGTATTTGTTTTTATTAAACACACTCTAGGTCAAAGTGATACAACCATAACAGAATCTCCAAGTCAACATGGTTCTCCCATGTCTGCTGCTCTGTCTAAACAGCGTGCTGTAGTCACACCTGCCCTTTTGTCAGCTGTTTGCAGCCTTCTGCACAATCTGCTGGTTGTCATGCCAGAAGATACTGGAATTGCTCTTCAACAAACATACTTGCTAACAACCCTCAGCAGGTATGAAATCACTAACTGTTGAACTACAAACAAGGTGTAGCAATGGAGGTTTAAAAATGTTCAAATGAGATCTACCCGTGTTTCTTATCAAAACTGTTAAACAAATTGATCACTTCTTGCTCCTGAAGTGTTCAAAAATGCTTTTTTTAAAAACAAAAATACGAGCAACCAAAGAAACAAATCAGGATTGTTTCTTTTTTTCTACCAGAATAGGTAGTCATATTGGTGATTTCATTTGTGGTGTGTGTCTTCTACAGGATTACTGTGTTACTCCCGTGGTGTTTTAGGTTTTTGTTAGGAATTTGGAATTGCAAGTCATGTCGGTTCATTTTATGATTTTCTTCTTTGAATTGTATAAAATATTTTGAAGATGAGTCAAGGGCTCTCACACTAAAAGAGAGTACATGGAACTTGCCAAATTTGGGACAGTATTGCATGATAGATCCTTGTGTTTTGCTTGTTTTTAAAAGAAGGAACCACTACAAAGTAGGCTTCAGATTGTATTCCATGTTTCCACTTCCATTGTAACAAATTCTTTCATCTGTAGAAAGTGTTTGGAAGTCCTGAAGTGCAGCATGAAAAATTAGTTCAGATTTTTTGTAAAAGTTTTCAAGAGCATTTGTAGTTGCTCTTCATAGTGCAATTAATGGAAAAACGAAACACAAAAAAACACCAACGACCCTGGTTTGAATACAGTTTATATTATCACAGAGCTGTTTATTCTTTTAGAGGAAAGAAAATAAGAAATCAAATAGAAAAAATTGATTTTTGCCAGTGCGGTAACAGCTATTGGAATTTATATTAGTCTAGCTATTTTGAAACAACTTACTGCTACTATAGTTCTCATTGCACTAGACTTTCTTAAAATAGCTGGGTTTACCAGTTAGTGTGTCTTACCTTATTTTTACTCTGTTTATTTATATTGTTCTCTTCTATGGAATATTAAGTTAATAGAATGTTTAATTATTGAACTATATTTCTAACCAATTTATTTTATTTTAGTCTTGTAAGTGCTAATCTGGTTGAGAGATGTATCTTGGAACTGAAATCTCCATTGGGTCATCGGTGTCATATAGAACATGTAAAAGCTCAGGTTAGAGAAGCATTTGTTACTTTCTAATTTTTGAAGTTACGAAATTATGTTAGCTTAATCTATATTCACTAACATAGTCCAGACACACTGCTATAGGCTACATTCATGTGAATCTTTGTGCTTTTGACAAAGCTTAAGTGAAAATAACCATTTTATTCAACACACAAGAATTAATTTCCCTGTTAGGACTATAATTAGAATGACCCAACTGAAAATCATTTGTGTTTTAAAAGTATAAATTAAGTTTAGCCACTGAAGAAATTATATAATAGAGTTTCTTTGTACAGTACTGAAGTATGAGCCAGATATAGTTACTGTCACATTGGATATTTATTTTCTGTAAGAAACCTTTGATTTGTCCTGCAGACACTTACATAGTTCTCAACTAATTTTGATGTTGCAAACCATATAGGGTTAGTGTGGCAAGAACTCCTTTTTAATCAAATTTAACTCTGTATATGCAACATATATACAACATATATACAATTTAACTCTGTATATACAACGTATTCATGACACAGCACCATTTCATAGCTTCTGCTGCTCTGCATTCAGATTTGCTTTGAAGAAAATTACTCCTTTAATTAAAGAAATGTGTTTCTGCAGAAATCTTACAGGAATAAAGAAATACGTCAGCTTCTGTTTTTAGGAACACACATGTTTTCCTCAGTATTAATGATCATTTTTGTGTTTTCCTTTGTGAGCTTCCAATGAGTTATTCTGCTGTACATGTGGCAAGAATCATGCCTTTCTCACAAGGAACTTTTGCGTTGTTACTAGAAAACTGATTGCACACATGTGTTTCCAGACTAGGGATTCTGTTTCAACTTCTACAGTAAAAATTAAGAGTAACATTTTAAATTTATGTCCTATTATTTATTTTAATTCAAATAATTAATTCAGTATTTATTAAAAATGTTACGAATCAGTTGACATAATGTGGGTAAATTTAAAATAATGTGGAAGGTGTAAATATATGGCTTTATTTCATATCTTTCTACAAATATTTAACAGGTCTTGTTACTGCTTCAGTACTTGTCATCTGTGTCCAGGCTTCTAAAATCATGTTTATTGGTGGACTCTTATCTTGTAAGCCAGGATGAACTTTTGAAACCTCTGTTGGAGAATTCCTTCAGGATTCTCACCATACGCCCCAAAGATGGATTAGGTAATTAAGTACTTTGTTTCCTTTATAACCAGAGAGAGGCAGGTCTGTTCATTTACATACCACCTTCATGTAAATGGACAGTTGAGGTCAGGCTTAGCTTTTTTGTGCACATTTGTAAACAGTTTGATTTTTTTTTTCAATGTATTATCTTTGCAGATACCGAGTTAACATCTGTACTTCATGAAACGTGGGTAGAGTTTTTCAGCCTTCTAGCCACCTTATTGGGGAAAAGTGGACAGATATCTTCTCCATCTGTAACAGCAGCCCTTGCAAATCACTGTACAGCAGTAATTGGTAATGACTATTCCTGGATGGTTTTTACCCTAGCAACTAGAAACAAATAGAAAAGAGAGCCATTCCTGTTTAGATGCTGTGAAGTAATTACTGATGAGATATCCACAATGAAAACCAAATGTGTCCAGAGCTTGACTAACTTGTTTTGTTTTCTTCACATGTATGGGTTAATGATTTTCGTTGTAAACCTTCACTAAATGTGGCATTTGTGAAACGATCTTATAGCCCTTCATTTTCGCCCTTTTTTAATTTTAGTATCTTGCATAAAAGGAAAGCAAAGTTTTGAGAGGAGATAAGAGTTACGAGAATTCAAGATTATACAGGGGTTTATTTGTTTCTTTGTATTTTAATTATTCTTACATTAATTACTTGAGTAGTTAGGCAGGATTCTGTGACGTATTTCAATGCTCAAGTATGAGCATAGTCTGGACAAACTTGTGATTTAAACTAGGTGCATGTTAAGAGATCTAGTGAATCCAAATCCAAATCCAATTGCAAATAAAGCAGCTGATGGATACTGTTGGTTTTGTAATGTCAGCTGTTGATAAAGTGAAGAGAGTTCAGAAAATTACTGAACAAGTGAGTGATTTGAGTGAAATGGAGATTGGTTTTTGTTTTATGGTCGAATTAATGCAGAGCAATTAATTCATTCAAACTTTATAAAACTCAAACTTCACTTTCTTAGATTTTTTTAGACTTACTAGATGCATAGAATTTGTAAAATTCCTTGTGCGGTGCACAGTATAGCTGCTTCTGGGCTCACTTTCTTTGATAAGTCTTTTTGTGTTCTAAAGTACTCGAGCTTTATTCATCAAGAAATGTAATCATTTAAATTTTTTTGTTGAACCTTCCAGATACCATTTCTGATTGTATTCATCTATCTACCACATATCCTGCTTTATATGTGGCTAGTTTACAGTTCCTCTCTGTCCTTTTGAATGAGGAAGGAAGAAAACAGCTCCAAGATAAACCGAACGTATGTCAGAATACAACTATTAGCTTTCTTCTGGATCATGTTGAAGGATGCCAGGCATCAGTAACTCAACTTACTGCATTAATTATTCAGGTATTTAAAATTTGACAATGTGATTGCAGGATATATTTTTGCATTTTTGATTCTTTTACCTCCTTTATATTTAATTCTTCACTTATTTATGGATTGGTAAAATGTCTTCCATCACATAGTAGTAAGCAAATTTATATGTGAAATTTGTGTCTAATTTGTTTTTCTTCACAAATTAGCTCTTTTGTCTATATACTCATTGTCCTTCTTTTATTTATGTGCAGTTTGTCACTGTAACAATAATAGTGATTTATGATTCGAAGTGTAGTGTTCTTTCTGAAAGATGCACATTTCACATAATATAACTTACGATCTCTAATGTTCCAGAATCATTGTGTTGTAAATACTTTTTTAGTAAATATCTTTTTCATTACTCTTTTGCTATGAAAAACTAATTTTTTTGGACATTTATTAGTGCATATTGGATGGTGTGACCAAAAGAATGCTCTCTTGGTATCACTTCATCTCCTCTCTTCCTATGGTGCTGAATTCTTGTAGAATAACCTTACTCCTACCAAGTCTTGCCCTGACCTACCTGATACCTGTCGCATACACTTGGTTGCTTTGCTGCTTTGTTGCAGCACTATGGCTCTATAGCATCTATTGGGGCATGGTACTCTGTCCACTGAGAACCTGATGTGTTTTAGGGAGGAGCGACTTCCCAAGAGGATCTTTCTTGGTCGCTGTATAGGCCCCTAAAACTAGAATTCTCTATGTCTTTGGCAACTAAATTCAGGTAATTTGCGTGCACAGTATTTTCCTGTGAGGACATGATTTTCAGAGACTTACAGCAAAAAAGGGACACTTAATTGAAATCCCACAGTTTACTAAATATCCTTAGGTTTTTGTATTTAATGCTTCTATATGTGCCTGAAACAAAACTCTTCGGCTCTGATACAAAAAATGTAGTTACATGAGGGTATTTCTGATAAAGATGGTAACATTCCTCTATTTTCACACAAGTGTACTGAGTACCAGTCTCTGCCAGGAAAAAGATGTGATTCTTGTGGTGAGACCAGAAAAAGGTCTATACAATGCAGAATGGACTGAAGCCAGGTCAATGAAAGTACATCAGACATAGCCTGAGTATTACAAGAGATACCAGTTTTTAAATGTGCTCTTTAACTGTTCAGAGCTGTAGCTACATTGCATTTTGTTCATGAAAGGGTTCAAAAGATAGCCTGTGCTCTCTGGGTCCTTATATAGCTGCTGTGATCTCCCAAAAAGGATAACAGAATTAGGAAAGAAACAGCTTCATGTTTTTAGATCAAAGTACATGGATTTATTTACAGTCCCTCCTGGCGGTCATTGCGAGGACAGTTGAATGAGGAGCCCATGAGATATAAAGTAAGCTATTAAAACAATAAACAACAGACACCCAAACAAAACCAACATAAAAAATGCAAGAACAACCCAAAAGATTTAAATATGAACTTTCTTCAGGAGAAGCACTCTTAAAGAGAAGCAGTCAAGCAAATAATCACCTAACATAGTAATGTTGAGAGATGAGGATGTAAGAGAGACTTTTCAAACAAACAGTCATCTCCATTAATCATCCTAAATACATAAAATCTGCAGAATATGTGATATATGCAATGGCAAATGCTAATTTAGGACCTGGTCTGTGGTTGTGAATATTAGGAGACCAGCTCTCAAATCAGTATTCATTATCACATACAACAAATATAGTAAATGCACATGCTGACTTTGAAAGGCTTTGGTTGTTTTGTGTATGTAAACTTTAACCCTTGTGTTCAAGATCAGAAATAAAAGTAATAAGGAAACCGTGATCTATACATAAACTCTCAAATTTTGGCCCTTTTAAAAATTCTAGCTATAAGATTTACAATGTTTTAGAAAGGCTGTGATCTCCCCTTCAACTGGCGTACACTAGGTGCAGACTAACATAGCCAGATCTGCTCTGGATTTATGGGACATCTTAAATTTATTATACAGTAGAATTTCAAAAACTAATTAAGTGTTCATTCTCATTTTAATACTTTTATAGTAGCTTAAAACTATAGGATATGTTGGTAGAAGGCAATGTAAATTTAGAGTTACTTTGTCCATTCAACTAGTAGTTAATCATTAATTAATTCTTAATTACATGTGTTTCTTATGCTTGACATAAATTATATTTTTTTATTATGAACTGCAGTTCTTGATTGCAGAGAAGAAAAAATGTATAACAGAGCATGCTCCAGGAAAGAATGGAATTTTGCTACTGTTCAAGATAAAATTTATAAAATAGTAAGATGAAATTAAAACTTTCAAAACAGATGCAGAGATAGGACAACTCTGCTTAATCATTGAATCAGTTGTAATCCTCTACATAATACTTAAAGGAAAATACCCGCGAGGTTGACAGAGAAGTAGGGTTTTTTATTACTAAAATGTTCATAAATACTAAGAAAAAGTAAAAACATCTAGCAATTTAATAGGGCAAAAGCCTTTGACTGGGTAAATCACAAACTGTGTCAGGTTATGCAGGATTGATGGAACTCAACAGTGTTTTTTCCTGACTTGAGTACATCAGTTTAAACTTTAAGCTTTTTATATTTTTAAGTACTCAAACATCTAAATTTTTTAATTTTTAAAGAAACCAACACCTATCAGCACAGAAGAACATTTCGTTTACTTAGAACATTCTTGTGTTGCTGTTAGTTTTGAGATTTCATACCGGTTCTAATAAAAATAGCTGTAGTCTAAATGTAAATTTTTTTTTTGTTGGTTATAAACACAGAACGCAGTCCATGCTTTGGTGCTTTAATTTGGTGTCAGTTGTCCTTATCAATGAGGTGTTGGGATTTTTTCAAATTATTAACCTTTTGTCTTTATTCCTTGACCTTTTCACTCCTTGTTACAGTGATCACTTCAATAAATAAAAATCCTAGAGCATACATTGATATTTTATTATTAATATTTGAAAAATTTTTTAGGCCATTAATAGGGGATGTATTTTCAGGCAAAAATCTATGAGGTCCTATAGATAGATCCTCATAAGATTTCTGACTGAAATATTAAGATTTTCTTAAGATGTTGTATTTTTGGCTGACTTTAAAACATGTTTTTCTTTTTACTATGATCCAGCAACTGTTCTTATTTTACTATATTCATCTGATTACAATGCTTGCCATTTTCTTTTATATTGGATGTCAAAATTGGCAGGATATGTTAAGGAAAATTGCTAGATAGACAAAATTCTCTGCTGGAGAATATATGAAGCACCAACAGCTTCTTGCCTTTAAACTGTCTTGTTACATGACTCCAAATAAATATTCCTTTGAAAACACAGAGATTATACTTAAGTTATTAGAAGTGTGGTGATGCTTATAAAGGCCTCACAAAAGTAAGACAAGCTACCATTTTTCACTGGTTAGAAGAGTATCTAAAATAATTGCCAGATATTCTTATTCTAAGGAATTTCACTGTATTTAATGTCTCTTCTTTCATTGTGTTGAAGAAAAGTGAGATTGCACTAAAGGCATGTCAGTGAATTGTCTGCAATAGCAAGCCTGAATATTAGGAAAAGTCTAGAATGCCAGGATTTGGAGTCTAGGCTTTAGAAGGGTAGAATGTAAGAAAAGAGTAAGAAGAGTGGAGTTAGGCGCAAAAGAAGGATTTAATTTAAAAAACAAATTTTAATTACAAAAAATAATGAAACACTTTAATGCAGAATTACTAGAAACATGAATATAGAAGGGAGAACTCTGTATAGGAATATAGTGATAAATCATCCAAATGAAAATACAGACTATGACAATCTATTTATAGCTATGAATACTACTTTTAATGTGGTCACTTTTTCATTTTGGTAATGAAATTGCATTTTTGTAGGTCTGTGAAAGAAAATCTTCAAAGGATGTGCTGAAAGAAGTTGCTACAAATGCACTGCTGTCTCTGTTAGCTGTCAGTAAAAATGCCCAGAAATGTGCTTTGGAAGGTGAGCATTTCAAAATGTATGTTAAATGATTTACAGATCAAATGCTTGCAGGTGTTTCATGTATTACCTTTAAATAATTTTTTTTTTTAAAGCATAAGACCTAGGTTTCAGTGGCAGAGTTTTTTTCAGATTTTCACTAAGAAATCTTATTAATAATTGAAGTTTTCAGATGAAATTTTATGTTGTAGCCAGTCTAAAAACTTGTGATGAAGTCACAGTTCTGCATTAGAGAGAGAGAAGAGACTTGTGAGCTTTTACTGCTAATGGTGTATTCATCCACAGTGGAGATTTTGCACTGGCAGTATCTTCTGACACTTGTAGGTGAAAGTATGCCCTGTTCTCAGTTCTAGCTGTACCTAGCCAAGAAGAGACTTCTTTCTCTCAGCTTTGTTCTTCCCTGACTCTGTTTTTTTAGTCTCATTTTACAGTTTAAGTAGGACCTTCTTCCTTTGCTATGCAATATCTTTCATGCCCAAGGTTTTTACTTTACAGTAGTAAATCAGCTTCTAATCAAAGGCTTTTTGTGCCCTCTAGAACACAGGGGAGAGTGGTTAATTTGCATTTCTCATGTATCTTGTGTTTTATACCTTCTGATCACTCCAAGTGCACTTTGTCTTGGGTGCTTTCTTGTAACTTACATCTCTGAGTAGGTTTTTTTCTTTTCCATTTTTGAAACATACACTGCACTGAAATAGATAGCTTAGACATACCTGCTCAATGTCTGATCCCATAGTGGCAGAAAACTCAACTTCATATATGATGCTTTCCACTCTTTCCTAGTGTATTGGTTCTGTACTCAGCCCTTGCTTCAATGAGGGGTCTTCTGTTGATGACCTACTAGATCATCTACGATCTGTCTTCCCGTGAAGGCCCTTTCACTGCAGGAAGTACATTATTCTCTGCTAGAGCAGCCTTCAAGTCATCCTTGCTGTCATGCAACACACACCTTAGAAAAGAGAAAGAAGTCTCCTGGGGTTCACATCAATGTCCTAAAGAGACCTGTATCTCTAACATCACCTGTTCAGCTCTTAAGGACTGCTTTAAGTTAAAAATGCGAAGTCCTGCACCTCAAAAGGAACAATCCCTTGCAGGAGGAGAGGCTGACTGGAGAGCTAAAAAGGGCCTGGTAGGCAGCAAGCTGAATGTGAGAAGATTAAGAGCATCCTGGGCTGTATTAACAGGAACATAGCCAGCAGATCAAGGGGAAAGGATTATCTTTACTTACCATTTGTTAGACTAAATCTAGAACAGTGCATCCAGTTTTTGCCCAGTACAAAAAATGTCAACAAACTGGAGCAAGTTCACCACAGGGCCATCAGGGTGGTTATGTTCACTTGCCCTTAGAGAATAGGCAGGGAACTGACTTATGTTGAATCTGGAGAAAAGAAGGTTTTGGAAGGATCTAATAGTAGTCTTCTCGTACCTATGAGTTTTTGAAGAATTTGGAGCCTGGTTTGTCACAGCAGTGCATGGTGTAGGCGGATGGGAAAGAATGAGCATAAATTGAAACGTGAGAGTCAAACAGTCTGTGAATAAACATTTACTCTTGTGAAGACAGTAAAGCAGTGACTAGTCATAGTGTTCTGTCTTTGGACATTTTCAAAACCCAGCTGGATAAGGCTGCACGTAAACCTTACTTGCTCTTAGACGTCACTCTGCTTTGAGCAGGAGGTTGGACTGTATGAACTCTGGAGGCCATCTCTTCCAACTTGAATTATCCCATTATCATAGAACAGTTTGCATTGGAAAGGGCCTTTAAAGGCCATCTAATCCAACTCCCCTGCAATAATCAGGGACATCTTCAACTGTATCAGCTGCTCAGAGCCCCGTCCAAACTGACCTTAAATGTTTCCAGGAATGGGGCATCCACCACCTCTCTGGACAACCAGTTCCAGCGTTTCATCATCCTCATTGTAAAAAATTTCTTCCTCATAGCTAATCTAAATTTGTCCTCTCTTGGTTTAAAATCATTACCCCTTGTCCTATTGCAACAGGCCCTGCTAAAAAGTTTGTCCCCATCTTTGTTATAAGCTCCTTTTAAGTACTAGAATGTTACAATCAGATATCTCTAGAGCCTTCTCATCTCCAGGCTGAACAATCCCAACAATCTCAGCCTGTCCTCATAGATGTATTACATCCCTCTCAGCATTATTGTGCTCCTCCTCTGGACTCACTCCGACAGCTGAGGACCCCAGATCTGGATGCTGCACGCCAGGTGGGGCCTCACATGGCAGAGAGGCAGAATCACCTCCTTCGCCCTGCTGGCCACACTGCTTTTGTCACAGTCCATGATGCATTTGGCCTTCTAGACTACTGAGTGCACATTGCCAGTCCATGTCCAACCTTTCATTCACCAGCACCCCAATTCCTTCACACCAGGGCTGTTCCCAATCCTTTTGTTCCCCAACCTGTATTGATACTTGGGATTGCCCCAACACAAGTGCAGCACCTTGCACATGACCTCATTGAACATCATGAGGTTCATCTGGACCCACTTCTGGAGCTTGTCCAGGTCCCTCCAGATGGCATTTGATACCTCAGGCATGTCAATTGCTACTGCTCAGCTCAGTGACGTCTGCAGACTTGCTGAGGGTGCACTCAAACCCACTGTGTTATTGATGAAGACGTTGGTCTTCAACTACTGGTCCCAATACGGGCCCCTCAGGGACACCACTTGTCACCAACCTCCATCTGGACATGGAGCCATTGACTGCTGCCCTCTGCGTGTGACTGTCTAACCAATTCCTCATCCACCATACAGCTCGCCTGTCAATTACATAACTCTCCAGTTTGGAAGGATGTTGTAGAGGACAATGTCAAAAGCCTTACAGAAGTCCAGATAGTTGACATCTGTATCTCTTACCTTGTTCACTCATGTAGTCACTCCATGATCTTGTAGTGACTTAAAGACTCTAGATGCAAAGAAAAGAGCCTAACTTAAGATTTTGGACTTTTGAGTCACCTGAACACTTGCTTTCCTTTGTCTCACCTCAGATGCAGCAAATCTGCTATTGTTAGGGGAAGGTTGGGTAATATAAATGGATATCCTAATCTCTTGAAGCTTCACTCTTCTAAGCAGCATCATTGAAGATATCCTGAAGAATTATGAGTTGTTATCCTCTTCTGCCCAAATCATCTCCCCCTCTCAATCTTACCAGTCCTTCCTTTGGGCATTCCTCTCATGGGACTCCGTTGCAGGAGGACTCAAATGTATTCCTGCCTCTTGCGATCATTCAACTAGATGCACTTCATCTCAAAACTGTTAGTTACTTCCTGATAGCAAGAAGATAACATCAAGATCATTGCCAGAAAGATACTTTGTTTTTTAGTAAAATATTTTTGATTGTGAATGTAATTGTAAATGTTACTGATTTTTGTCTTCCAGTCGACCTGATAGACAGCTCTATAGAAAACATGAAGCACATTCACGCACAGCTGAATTTGGATTCCCTAAAGCCTGGGAAAGCACAGAGAAAAAAGGTAGCTATAAAAACCAGAAGACTCATAGGATAAGGCACTACCCAGGTCTCTTTGTTTGTTTGTATTCTTGAAGCAAATACTGCTTGTGTCTGTCACAAATGAGACAGAGTAAGTGACAACTTGTAGTGGATCCAAATACTGAAGCTTCTATAAGATTCAATTATTTTAGAGCTTTTGCCAACTTAATTATCTCACATGCTCTCCCACCCACCCACTCACTAAGTCTCAACTACCTTATCCAACATGGAGATGACACTATTTCAGGCATGATAGAATCACATCAGTTCATACTTTGCAGCTGCTCAGTCTTGGGTGTTTACAAAGCCCCTGGGCACATGTGCTGGTGTTTTTCTCCGTGCATCTCTCTGGTCCTCAGGATCTTCTCCCACTTGCAGGATTGTTCCTCCTGTCAGGATCTTCATGTTCTTCTCTTTGGGCCCATTTCTTTCTGTCAGGCACCATTTATTTTCAGGAATCCTTCTTTTTGCCACCAACTTTTCTTTCCAGAACTCTAAGCTTCTGTTTGCCTAAAGTTAATTTCTGCAAAGTACAGCACATGATCAGCTTTGAATTACTGGTTCTGTCTCATATCTTTTCATTAATTGGAGGATTCAGTACTTCCCACTTTTAGTCCAGGTTATCAGAATTAACAACTAGTCCTTCCTGGTCAAGGCAGCAACTAGCAGGCTTCTGATTGAGAGTTCAAAAATCAGTTTCAGACGTTCACTCACATACACATTCATGCTTTTGTAATCTGTCAGTGCTTGTAAGTTATGATAGTTAGCCCTATAGCAATATCAGAGTACTGTATTGTTTTCAAATTTAGTTGTACTTTCACCCTTGTCTTCATGGCCTTATCCAATTAAGTTAATTTTTTCCATCTTGTTTCCACAATAATAGTTTTCGTTTTTCTTCAGTTTTCTTTTGCAGTGTCTTTCAACTAGTGCTGGCCATTTTGGGTTTGCCTGTTTCTGTATTAGTCAATCTTCCTCCCATCCCCAAACCAGTTCCAGTCTGTGTAAACATGTAAATCATAGGTTTTTTACTCTCCATTTTCTCCTATTATCTGGGTTCTAGTTCTATTTTTTTTTCTCTTCTGCTTCAAACTTGGTCTGAACATCTCAGCGTCTTGTCATCAGACTCAATTGTCCCTGGTTTTTAACTTCTCATCAGTTTTTTTTTTTTAACTTGTGTACCTTCCACCATCGGCACTCCCAGTTTCTTCTCTCCGTTCACAATTTATTTCACCTTATTTTTTTAACCTCCCTTCCAGTTCTTCCAAACTCTTATGTAACCCAAACCTTCTTTACCACATTTAGATATAAATTATGTCTTAACATCATATAAGAGTTTCATAAGATTTTTGTTACAATCTGCTTGTTTTCTGCCACTTTCATCTAAGAGAATTAATAAAATACAGACAGCAACCTCTGCTGTCAAGTTTGATATCTTGTCCACTCCCACATAAAGCAGAAAGTGCAGAAAACATCTTCCTGTAGGGTATGTCTACATTGCTTCAGCTCAATAGTATTTTTCTCTGAGGTTTTGGCACAGACATTAGCCTTGATTTGTGAGAGTGTGTAACTGTGTTTTATAACAATCAGCTCTTGAAAAAGTTTGAGTTTGACCCTGACATTTGAAGGCTATAATATTTTTTCTTGAGATCTCCTAAACACATTTCTTATCCCTCTTCAGGGGTTGAAGGCTGAAAGGTGTCCTGCCCTGGATATGTCCTGTAAGGTTGAACTCAGCTGTTCTTTGGATTTTTTGGGTTGAGAAGAGAGAAGCTGGGGACGTGTGCTCCTCTGTTAAATGTAGAAGGAATTTAAAACTTGAAAGAAATTGGACAAAAGGAGCCTCTGAGAAAGATCAGAAAGACTGTTTATGTTTAATTAAAAATTCTTCGAAAGATTTGCAAAAGACTTAGTGGCAGGTTTCCCTGCTGAGCTGGGACTGTAGGTTGCTGTGTCATATGTAAGTGTGCTGTTCATCATATGTGCTGCATAATGACAAACAGATTCATATGAGGGAAACTGAGACATTGCTTTCATAGTAGATTTAGCTGATCATTCACAAAACTGCCCCTCTGCCCACTCCAAGGCACAACTCTCAAAGTTATGACAGCTTCTTTTCTTTTCCTCTGTCTCTTTTTTTTCTTTTAACTGTTGGGAAAAATGTTCTTGACCTAACTTCATTCTCATGGCAACTGATGTGTTTTACCCGGTGTTCCTTTTCTTTCACAGTAATCAGTGTGATGCTAATCAAGACCATGGAAAGCATTTACAAGTATCCAAGCTTGCAAGAAACTTCATCAAAATAGTATCTTAGAAAAAATCAAAAATCATTAAATAAATACAAACAGTGCCACCAATGTAATCCATAACTTTTTCAGCCTCCTATAAGTTTATACATTAAATATGAATTGTACCTTGTGGCATTTTAGTGCTTTTTTACGTATTAACTAAATTAATACATACGGAATCTCTTGAAAGAATATTTTAGAGTTAGCATTTTATTAGCTAAAAGTGAGACCAAGCAGTTATAAAATGTATTTATGATGATGACTTGTATGTTTCTTCTTTATCTACTACACCTTACTTTCATTAACCTTTTTGCAGTAGACTGTTACTTCATCTCTAAATGTCATCAAATATATGATTTATGGTATATAAGCACTTCATGATTTATAAGCATGCATTGTTTCTTCACCTTGTCTGAGATTAAGCATGGATCCTATTTTACATTTTTATTCCTTTATGCTTGATAAGACAGAAGTAGTATCCTGTGGTGAACAAGCTTGTTGGAATTTGATCATCTTTCCAAAGTGGTTTAGTGTGTCACCCTTAGAGAAGTCAGGTCAGCCATCATCAGCCTTTAGCATCACAGCTCTGTCATGAAGATAGATTTTTTGTTTACTTTAACTTGAATCTCAATATAGTACTTCACTGTCCAAAGGCCTGTACTTATTTCTGTAATGTTCTTACCAGGTTAGAAGCTATTTATAGCATCTGTATTTATAGTTAAGGATAGGGAACTAAGACCCTGGGAATATAAGGATGGATTGGTCTGACCAAACATAGAGGTCACAGAATCACAGAATATTCTGAATTGGAAGGGGCCCCTAAGGATCATCAAGTCCAACTCTTAAGTGAATGGTCCGTATGGGGATCAAACCCACAACCTTGGCATTATTAGCACTATGCTCCAACCAGCTGAGTTGATCTCAGGGTGTCTGTAAGACAGAGCTAGTTTAACCTTGGTTTTATCCAAGGAAGAAAAATAATTGCTTCTAGGGAGGGATTCATTTGGCTTGTTTTAGATGTGTGCTTTAGGATGGAACAAATAGAGAGTGTTCTCACCTGTTCTTTATTAGTTGTAAGAGAAATGGAGCTCTACATTACAGATCTCTGCATTTGGTCAGATTGGTACCCCTAGAAATAGTATCTGTGGGTTAAAAAGAGAGATAAGGATGATAAGTTACTGGTTATAATGTCTTTAGTAAACATGTTTGAAGCCAGCTGAAATGAATTCTGCCTGAAATCAGAATAAAACTACTGAGGTGATGTGATCCAAACGTTGATGCCATATATTTGCACTTCTCCTTTGAAATCTTTTTTTTGCTTGTACAAAATTCATTCTGGTCTTACGTTGATGATCTTCAATTATTTTTCTCTGAATAGGAGGATAACCTTATCAAGGAGTTAAGGTGTTCTATGCAGCTCCTTAGAAACTGCCTCTTTCAAAATGAAGAATGCAAAGTAAGTATTCTTATACTGAAGTAATGTGAGCACATTCAGTGAATAAAGATATATTTTTTTCTACTTTTTTTTTCTACTTTGAGGTCATTTTCAAACTGGCTAAATTTGAGTTTGATATTAATGGCAAGAAATACTTCAAATTTCATCATTATTCCCACTTCCTAAGAATATTTCATACATGCATTAGGAACTCAGTGTTCTTATTGAAACATCAATATCCCAATGGTTTGAGATGGCTATTATGTTTTATATCCACTTCTGCTTTGATTAAGGCAATAATTCTAATTTTCAAAGCACATAATATGAAAAATGGATATGGAGAAAAGTGTGGAGCCACCAGAAAGGCACATAGAGACACACTTCTGATCTTGGAAAATGGTTTCTCTTTATTCCTCTCTCCTTGTTTCCATTCCCTTTCTGAAAGACAACAAAAACCCCAACAAAGTAAAACAAACCTGCCAAACCTCCCCAAAATAATAATTTGCTATTTACTTTTCTTTATCTGAGTTAAATTGCACTAATCATCCAAAACACAATTATGTTTTCATCTCCCCTTTTTATGAAATAATTTTTCTTGCTCAGAACCTTGACTTTCTTCTTTTCATTCCACGTTTTATGTCTTTTTCTCTGTGCTTTTCAATTTCTTTTCAACTTCAGTTCTGCCTACCTGATTTTTCCATGGGGAAAATACTATATTACTTTTTTTCACTTTTTTCTGTATTCTTTCTTTCTGATTCACACATTTATTTCCATTTTCTCTTTCACAGTGTAATTTTTTTTGGCATTGTGTTACTTGTGCTGCTTGTACAACTTGGGCTACTTTTAGCAAACACACTGGTGGAGCCACAAGGTTTTCTGACTTTCCAGGAGTACCCCTTTTCTAGGACATGTATTAGCATCCTTTTTGTATGCTGAACACCTGAGGCTGAATAAGCCATTTGATTATCCTTAAGGTCCACATACAGTGGTTGTGCCATAATCTCAGCTAAGATTATTGTGGAATGTTTTTCTTGTTTTGATCAGGATCTGCAGAAACAATTGCTTGGAGGGGAGAAGGAGGTTGCTGTTGATAACTGGAGATTTCTATCATTTGCTCTGTATACAACTGCACTATTGTATTTTCATGCTTTTTGAGTTCCAGTAATTGCTTTAGTTGGAGTTGAATAAAACTTTAGAATAGAGAGCCTTGAACAATAACAGTTGGAATGAATAAATATTTACTTTTGTTTGCATGTCTCTCAGTAATTAAAATATGTGCTGATTTTAACTGGCATAGAGTTAATTTCACTGGTGTTGAAATGAAGTTGTCTGTTCTCTGTACAATCTTTTAAATCATAAGATAAAACTGAAGATAAAAATGCATTTTTCTCACTCTGCTTCATTTTCAAAGTATTTAAGAGTATAGCATTTTAAATTCTTCCTCATGTTGTTGTAGGTGGCAGCACTCAGAGCTCATCTTGTTCCTGTTCTACATTCACTATGGCCATGGTTTTTAACAGATGACTCCTCAATGCAAATAGTTCTGCATTTGCTTTGTGTCTACACTGCAAACTATCCTGCAGGTATGACGTTCACTCTGTGATGAAATACATCAAGGTATTTTACTAGAATAATTAAGACAGAAAAGCCTAATAGAAGGGAAAGGATGTTTAGTGGTACCATAAGAGGAAAGTGTAAAAGCACTGGTCCATTAAAGTCTATCAAGAGTTTTGGTTTTAATACATTCAAGACTTCTGTTCAGATCCTGTTTCAAACTGTTGGTTTTAGCAAAAGTACAATTGTACTAAAGGATTAAATAGCATTTAATTCAAACCATTTTGTTTGAAGGTTACACTGAATGTCCTGCCAAGCTGAATAACATACTATTCTAGGAATTCTTTGATAGAGAACAGCATATCAGTACTTTATACAGTTTGTACTTGAGTCCTTATTGAGAACATTCTGGTTTTGAAATAGTCAATAATCAAATTCAACTTTGTAGTAAATTTCTTTGATATATTTATGCCTTCAATTCAGTAGCTTACATTTCTACATTTTTCTTAAGAAATCTCCTTTACATTTGACCAAACCCTTTATTTCCATTGATGATTATCCCCACTACTAGAAGCCTGATTTCTTTTCTAGTATGGATTTGTCTTAATTCCATATCCTGCTTATTTACTCAGATAATGATTTGCTAGTGACTTGAAGAGACACATAAGTGTCTGTTCATTTCTCCCTGTTAGGATACCATAAAAGAGTTAACATGGTTAAAATATGATTTTTTTAAAGTTGAAAATACATTAAATGAGCTTTCAATGGCTTTTCTTCATAAAGAATTTTTTTTAATATGGACTGAAGAAAAATGTGTATTAATCAACCACAGAATATAAAATTAAAATGTAATGTCCTGTCATGTGCAAGCTGAAGTCTCATGGTCTTTCTTGTTTTTTAACTCTGAGTGACTCTAGGCTGCATTTCTATTTTCCTTGCTGATACGAGCAAGTGCTCTCTGGTCAATAATGTTTTTTTCTTTCTGTTTGAAATAGCTCCTTATGAGGTGCCCCAAATCTACCTACTCTGAACTGGTTGACCACTCCTCCTCAGTGTAGTCAGAGAAATGCATGTAGATACTTGTAACAGTTAAACACTGTCTCATTTTTGTTTACTTTTGCCATGTAAGAAGTTAACTGTTCCTACTGATGGCCAATGCCAGTATGTGCACAAACATCAGGTTGATAACGTAGTTGTTCCCTGCTGCTGTATTAATTTGATATTGCACAGGATTGTGCATTCTACTGTTGTACAATGTAATGACAGGTGCAGACAGCCCTTTTATTTTTCAGAAAAATATTCTAAGACACGTATATTAATCCTTTCAGAATATACAGAGACCTCTTTTTCTGAGCCGGTTTCAGAGGATCCCTTCAGATTCAGCTGTCAAATAATTGTATAATTAGATATATGTTCCAGTTTTTAAGGAGATGGAGCTATAGCTTCTATTTAACAGCAGAATCGCCTCTTACATTCTAGAACAATAGAACAGTAGATGCCTATTCCAGTAAATTGCCACATTCAGGCACGTTTTTATTCAAAGCATGTCCCATTGACTTCATTGGTGTTCAAAGGAAAAATACCTAAGAAATCCTTTCAAAAGTTCCATCTCAATCTTTGAGCAGTTGGACTGCTCTTTCTATAGATTTTTCTTTTAAATATGTATCTGCATTTCTAATTTGATAAATGTTTCATTGCTTTAAGGTTGTGCTTCACTTTGTTGGGCCAGTGGTGGACAATCATCGCTTCCATCTGCACGAAGTGCAGCTGGCAATTCATTAATGCCTAACATCTTGAAATTGGCTTCCCAAGCATCAAATGATAACAGCCCAGTTCAGCAGGTGGTCTTTTGTCTGATTTCTAACCTTGCTCTGTCTCATGACTGTAAAGGCATTATTCAGAAGGTAAGTAAATTGTACTCTTGATCTTAGCAATGGATACAGTTTCCTTTTTAATAAACCCTCATACTTTGATACGGAGTGTCCTGTGACCATATAGAAATGCTTCTGTGGGAATCAAAACCATTGTGTCTTCTAAGTTAGATGTGTTACTGTTCCCTAAGAGCAGTGTATAATTAATTACATTCATAGTCTGGACAATTTTTGCTAGAGCTTTTTATAAACTCTCAGTTTCAGTGGGGTGTAAAATTTTTAATATCCATATATACTGATAGCAATCACCAGTGGATCATGAAAGTGAGCATGCTGTAGAACAAATTGCACATGAATAAACAAGAAATTAAACTTTGTAAATATCATTAGGTATACTGTGTGAAACATAACTTCTATAAAAGCTTTAGGGAAGATGTCCTACATGACAGTAATTGGATGTTAGCTAGAAATCTGTTCTTAGTGCATAAATGTATATAATGTCTTTTCCTTTTTTAAATATGTATGCACAATGGTCCTTACTCTGTTTTATCAAATGTTCTGTGCAAAATCTGTTCCTCTTAAATTTTGATCATTTAAATAAATTCAACACCTTGAGAAAAGAAGTCAGACCATGTAGAAAGTCAACTATAGTAGCAACATGGTAAGATGAGCTAACACAACAGAAATTATAAAAAGTGTGTTTGTTTCTAGCATCTTTTATAGTAATTTATTAATTGCAATGATTTCTTTCAATCCATTAACAATGTTCTGTACTTGGACCTAGTTACCTGTTGAAAAGGCAGGGGGGAAATAGATCTTGTGATGCTAATTATTTAAAACCTGGTCATACAGTTACAAAATGGCTAATACTCAAACTTCTTGATAGAAACAAAGAGTTTGAGATCTCTTCTGTTCTAGTTATTACGTTCTGTGAATTGTTTTTGCTTTTGCTCTCTTCAGAGTTTCACTCTACTTGTGATAGTACTTAGCCTTCCTTCTCTCTCTTGAGCTCTGCCTTCATAAATGTAAGCAATCCTGAATAACTAATTCCCTCTGTGAAAATTAAATTACCAATATTACATTCACGTGAATAAAACCACAATGATTTCGTATGCTGGGTTGTTTGCTTTCAGCCAGATGCTTGTACGTGTTGTCAAGATTCAGTGAGGTTTGGAATATTTAGTCAAGGACCTTTTAATCATAGAAATTTGTCAGAACATCTCCCTCTTGCTGTAGGGGAATAGATTTTCACCTTCTCAGAATCTCCTGAAAGTGGAGGCAAACCCTGAGACAGTGCATGTGATATTTATGCATAGTTCTTTTTCTTCAAAGTTTACAAAAATAGAGGACATTGCTATGGCTGCCAGTGAAGGGAGGAGAGGTACTGCAGGTTCTTATGAGTCACTTCCAACTCGAGACATTCTATGATACCTCTGACATTTGCTAATAACACATTCAATAATAAATAAGGAATCAAGAATACATTATCTAAGCAGTGCATTGATTCACTTAAAATGTTTCTGGCTTATTTTTGGGTAGAAGCGTTAAGTGCAAACCAGAAAGTTTACGTAGTGGTGGGAATTAGCCTTTAAAGAAATAAATTGTGTTGGATCAACTTTTATGTCTCTACACAGCATAAACTATTATAGAAGAAAATGTATTTTACCATATTAACTTTTAAACCAAGAAGTGGATTCTTTTTCATGTGTAATTTTTTCAAAAATCCTTGATTAATAATGAGTTACCTGAAATACGTGAATGAAACATTAATACTAGTTTTTGGTCAAGTATGTAGATTGGAAGGTCAAACAACAGCGAACAAGCCATGGAATACTATAAATTCTAAAATCCTTTTTCTTCCTTCTAACAGAGTAATTTCCTGCAGAACTTTTTGTCTCTCTCATTACCAAAAGGAAGTAATAAAAATCCTGGTAATGTGTCTACTCTCTGGCTAAAGCTGCTACTGAATTTATCTTTTGGAGAAGATGGGCAGCAGATGATCATGAAGATAAATGGATTTTTAGACCGGATTGTTGAAATGTGTAAATGCAAGCACAAGAACAGCCAACATCTAGCACTTCTTATTCTTCATAACATATGTTTTAGTCCAACTAACAAACCGAAGATATTAGGTAATGGTAAGTATCTGAAGATGATGTAAACTGTTGTACTCTGAGAATATTGTGCCTTCCAGAAGACCATATTTTCATGACAGCTTGGGTTACTGACCAAGAACTCAATGTTGGCTTTTAAAAAAGCATTTTTATAAAATTTTTTTTTTAGGAGTAATTACAGATCACATATTTTGGCAGAGAGGGAATTACAATAATACATAATAAAAGGAAAAGCAAATAAATAGTTTTAAAAAGAAAATCAAGATTCATTGTGAGACAAATCATTTGTATATCATAACACATTATGAATGAAAGGATTTTTGCAGTTTTCTCAAACAGCTAGTTTTTTGGGCAGATTGAAGGATTCTTTGTGTCAGTTTGAAATAACTGAAGTTTATGTCTTTCAGTTGGACAAAACCTTATTAGCTTCTGCAAGTCATGGATGTTGAGACAAACTACTTTATGTCCTGTCATGTACAGATAATGTTTACAATAAAGTTATGATCACGGCATATATATTTAATATACCAACATGCACAGAACTTTTCTCTTGGTTGCATGTAAAAGACATGTTTCTTTCCCCCATTTAATTGCAGAGAGAATGCTCCTGCCTTTGTTACATGTTCTCAGCAGGTTTTCCGTAGTGTCCGTACTTTTTCCTAAGATGTGGATTTACTACCTTAATTAAGTACACATTAGTCAGTTACATAATCTATGAACTTTTGTTGTGAAGTGAGCAAGCAAACTTGAAGAGTCTGGCTTCAGAGCAATGCTAGAAAATTAAGGCACCTACAGTGGGGTGGCATATATTTCTCATTGATTGCAAATCATCTGCATAATAAGTATGAAGGAAAATAGAAACAGCTTAATATCCATCCTGATGTGGCTCTAATTGTGGCTGTTGGGAGTTATAAAACAGTTTCACAGCTTGCTCAGTCCCTGAGCATAGCTGATGGCTATACATAATGTTCATTTTTTTTTACTGGTAGCTTAATTTTTTAGCATTACTTGTTTTTGTTTTGTTACATTGTTTTTAACGCTTTTTTCAATGTACTGTGCCAATTTTATGAGCATATAGAAATGTAATCAAAATAAAGTTTCTGTAATTCCTCTGCCATATCAATACATGTCATAAAAATAAGTGTGCTCCAAGCATCAATCTACTGAGGCATGTAAATATATTTACATTGGTCTTGATTATATTTTCTAGATGCATTTGGTTTCCCTTTTTTTAATTTGTCTCATTAGATCAAGCAATTGCAGTACTGTCTGCCTGTTTGGAAAGTAACAGTCCTGCTGTTCAGAGAATAGGAGCAGCTTCGCTTTGGGCTTTGCTTCACAACTATCAGAAGGTTAGTGTTTGAGGAATGTGTGAAAAAAACTGTAATGTTATGCTTTCATGCTGTAAACAATACAGTAATCTCTAAATAATAATAAAGTTTACCGTAGTGATTCCATTTTATTTTAATCGTGTGGCTGCTGAGGCTGGGAGATTAAACAAGATGGTAAAGAAGCAGCTTGTCCTTTTTAGTTTGTGACTGCTTATATAAATGCAGTCTGTATGATACAGTTGCATGTTAATTCTAGAATTCCTGCATCTTATGCTCTGCTGAATATTTGTAATTTTCTGAACTTTGCTGTTAAAATGTGATCATGTGGAGAAGAAAGTCAGCTCATTGTATTTTGTGTGTTTGTGTGTGCTACAGGCAAAAGTGACTTTGAAGAATCCATCAATAAGGAGAAGAATAGATGAAGCTTATTCTTTAGTGAAGAAAAGTAGGTCTTACTTCTACTTAATGCCAATTCTTTGTCTTTCCATCATTAAAACATTTCAGTTTATATCATCACCGCTAATGTTGCATTACAAGTTTTTGCAAGACTACTTTTGTCTCTAAAATCACAAGTAGCTATATAGTTTATGGTTGGGCATCTTATAAATACAGAGAGAAAAATGCCTTAGGTGAAGACCTTAGGTACTTGCCAAGGTTAGTTTCAAAGCACAGGTCTGATCATGCTTGTATATTTTTTTTCTTGTAAAAATTCTTTCTTTTCACGGTACAGTTCTGTGAATCTTTTAATTTTTAAAGTAAGTGATTAGAAAAATTCTTCTTTTAGCATTGACTTTGCTTAACCGTGCTCAGCCTCACAGTGAACCACATAGAGAAGGGTTCAGAACAGAGCGTTTTTCCAGTATTAAAGTACTGTACCATAAGTTACTTGACATTCTGAAAGCTTAAGATTTTTGCTCAAGTAACTGAACATAACTATTGTTTGAATAGCTTCAATACAAGAGGTTCAGCTGAAGAACATTCATTCTGAAGGGTTCAACACTGGTCTGTAGCTGGAGCTTCAGTAGCTGATAATGTGTTTATTGGTTGTTAGTCACATCAAGACTCTGGTCTTGAAAGGACACAGTAATGTCTCGCTTTAAGCTAATGAGCTTTCCTACTACTTTTAATTGTACTATAGATAAACTCAAATAGGTTTATTGATTGGGGGGCTTACAATACCAGGTTTCCATAGTGTTTTGTACAACAGAATTGCCACAACCTTTGTCTGAATTGACCTTTGCAGTATCTTAGTATGGAGATGTGGTTTTGGTAGAACATCTCATGATAATTCTTTCTGTACTGTTACCCAGATCCATTGACTTTGTGAAGGTGCTGTTGTTTCAAACTCAGCCTTTTCTAAGTCAATCATTAAACATAACAATACATTTCATATACTGATAATATATTAGTAAATAGATAAGTCTGTGTTGTTCTTTTTAGCATTACTACCACTGATCAGAGACTTGTCAAAATACTATATTGAATCAACAAGGTTGCACCTTGTACAGATAGCACCTCATAACACTAATCCCTATTTATTTGTGTACTGCTTTAGAACATAAAGTCTCAGACTGATCTATTGATTTTTAATTCAATAAACATTTACAGATCAAAATAGGGAGTATAAAAGATTTTATGAAACTATAATTGTTACAGTCTGCAGTCATGTAATATGTCATCAGTATTGTCTTGCATATATGTTCCTGCATTAAATTCTCAGCTAGTCTATGCTGGTAAAGCTTTGATCACTTAACATTGATAATTGTACTAAAATGGTAGATTGTTCTTCTGAGTGCATGTGGGGGAGTTTTTCAACATTGATATTATTATTTTACGTATCCTGCTTTGTCCTATCCAAGGAAAAAACAAAAATAGACTTTTCAACATAAAGTATTAGCATTTGATTTGCTACTTGGAATACAGAGGTTAGGGTCATAAACCAAGAAGAATTCTAGCAAGGCATTTGATGCAGTCTTTGGAAAAGTAATTTTGTATTAAGAATCAACTAGAAATTCAAAACTTGTTTTTTCTTCCTTTTAGCTTCTCCACAGCCAGAAGAAAATGAACTACATGCCTACTATGTAAAATGCTTAGAGAATATAGTGCAGCTCCTTGATTGTTAACGGTCATCAGTTGACTTCTCATGTTGAACAGCTTGTTCAATGGGAGCCTGAAATTTAAAGGAACTACTTCTGATTCACAAACCTGTGGCAGCCGCATATGTTCTAGGGAAGAAATTGATGAAGCCTTTGAGGAAGGAGTTCATCACTTTGAACCAAAGAAATTGTGCTATATGTGGTTCAAACTATTTGTACTGTAATCCCAATGGGAAATTATAATTATGCTACTGTGTAAAGTGTGTACAGAAGTAGGAATGTACAGGGGAAAGGACTTGAAAATCAGTAATTTTCTTAAATTATGCATTGAAATTGTTACTGTAAAGTATTAGAATTTCTGGTTTGGATTGTTCTTAATAAAGGGATTTTTACTTGAGATCAGCATTTGCTGTTGGTGAATTGGAATTTTTAACACTGCTGGTGTGCAGTGTCTGCTCAGATTCAAGAACTGAAAATGTTGGTAGTTGTGGTGTTTTACACATACTGCGTTCAGAACAGCAAGGTGTGTGTTTTAGTTTTGAAGGAGATTTCAGTTCAAACCCTGCATGTTTTCAAGATGCAAACAGTTGGGAAAGAGCTCTCAATAGCTGATATTACAGGTGATAGTTACGTTAACATAGCAGTTTAGTCAGATTATGAGCTGTATGCATCCATTTTGGTTACATTACAATACTGTGGAAAATACTTGAGTCAAAATTTGTTGGTTTCTAGTTTATAAACTCTTAAAATCTTTCGCTTGGGGAAAAAAAATGAAACCAGGATTATCCAGGCCTGTGCAGTCTTTGAAGTGCTACTATGTAACTATTTTAAGTTTTTCAGTATTCTGTGCTGAGAGAGTTTGAGAGAAAATTACAATGGTGTCTGAGCAGGACAGTTTTTCATCACCACGCTTCTGGAGTATCTAACAGAGTGTTTTAATTTCTCTCAACACATAAAGCTTATATTTTATGTCAGGGGCAGGCAGAAGTGAGCTAATTCAAAGCAAAACCTGAATAATATCTCTAAGAATTATAGCAAGGCTGTGGCTACTTGTAGTTAGTCTTTTCTTCGTAACCAGGTGATGAAAGTATTTTCCACTGACAGAGGAGATTTTTGTTTATTTATTCAGCAATGCTTGTAAATTATGTGTGACTTGATACTACTCAGCTGGCCATAAGTGTGAAGCTTATGGCTGGATCAAGCCATTACTAGAAATGTAATTATGTGCTGATTTCCCACCCCTCCACCAAACAAAAAGTGAGGATGGGCCACCAGAACCTGATTCTTTTCCACTTGCTGTGTTGTATAATTCTTGTATTTTGCAAAGAGGTTGTTAAATGCTGTCATGCTCATCCCATAGGATTACAGAACACTCAGCTGCAGGGCAGGAGACAGCTCTGCAAGTCAGCATTTGCTGGCTGGGTTTCCTGGGGAGGTCTCTTCGCCTCAGACTCCTGAGTCATGAGTCTCTTCAGAGACTTGTGTTTCAGCATACTCAACCCCAGTGATCTTTCTCATAAATCAGTCTCTAAGTCAAAATGCAGATTGTTTGCCATTTTTTTCTGTTTCAAGATACAAAAAATGAGAGCACTCAATGCCAAGTGAATTATAATGGAAGTAACCACTTCTGCAAGGATGGCGAGGGCTCATTCAAAGTGTAGAAATACACATGGATCTCGTGAGGTGACTTAGGGCTGCAGAGCTGCGTGACTTCATTAAATGCAGTGTAAGACCATAGAATAGCTGGATGCTTGTTTTCTAGAAAACATTTCTGTCTTACTAAGCTGTACAAGTTCTTGAAGAAACTATTCATATTGAATAATCTGGGTAAATTGCTAATACATTTGTTGTTACAGTAAGCCCTAGTGTGCTGTGTTTATCCCAAAATGAGCTATTTTCTCAGCATTTTGTAACAATTTACAGTTGTGGGAAGCAATTGTAGCAATGTTATAAGTAAATACTTTGGTGTTGCTATTCTGGAAAATCAAAACAATTTTTAACCTCTAAGGGCTGAAATCTATATTTACATTGTGAATACTTTAAACTTTCCTCCTTCAAGATTAAGGAAAGGGCTTTGTATTTATTTAAAGGGCAGCATTCCCTTCGTCACATTTTCCTGTGAAAATTGGGGACATACAGTGCCTCCATCCCATCTTCCTGCATGTTAACAAAGAGAGTTATAAAATGCAAATGACCCTATATTTCCTGCTCACTGGCACTTAAACTAGCATAAATAGCCTCACAATAACCTTTAGTCTTAATAGCTTTCATGAAAAAATCTTTAAATATTTAGACCTCGTTCACAGTTATACTTAATTTCAGAATTTTGGAGATCTATCTTGAAGGATAGGGGTATTTGTCATGTTTGTGTTTTAAAAGAAAATTAAACCCTAAAATACCTTCAAATTCTAAGAGCTGTAAAATCATTTTTTACCCTACAGAGGAAAATGCAATTAAAGTGGAGATGGATTTCCTGAATAAGCTACAGAATTTAAAAGGTAATATTCAACTTTCATCTAGTTTCCCTAATAAAAGGCAAGCTAGGAGTCTCTTGAAAATTTTTATCCAGGAGAACACGATTACCATTTGCACTAACTGCAGATATATCATGCTCTTACTTGGTTGCTTTATCTTTTATGATAAGCTTGTAATCAAGAAAGAAGTTATTAAATTCAAAAGAGGTAAGTGCATAAAATCCACTAAAAATGAGGCTTTCAGATTTTTCATTGAAGACTGATGTGTCATCTAGTGCATGTTCAAAACTTTCAAAGAAATAATTTTCACTTAAGTGGTATAAAATTGTAGATTAAACTTAAATAATTTAGTTTTGATTGTGTGTGTTCATGCAAATAGAGACATTGAGTCATGACTTGCTGATGAAGTTTTCAAATCTTTGAGTAATAGATTTTCAAGCCTACTTGAAAATCCTTGTTAAAAATACTTCATTTATGAGAAAGGAACTATTTTTTGCTCTTCCAGCAGTTTGGACCTATGGCTTCTCCTCACTCAGCAACTACACAGCCCCGGATGGTGTTTTTCATTGCTCCCCCTCCATACCAGACTTGCAAATTGCAGCAATTACCGGCTTGTGGCAGCAGTGCTGGCCAGACTGGGGAGGGGAATTTTCTATACTGAGACTTTGGCCCAGCTTTTTGTAAGAACTTCCCTTCCCACTAAAGTAGAAGCTACTGTGACAGCTTCTCAAATCTGCGTGTCCTTCAGAGAAATGTTTTACTGTCTCCTAGGGGAGTGAAAAATGGTTAGCAGACACACAAACATTGCTGTTCACTGGGGAGTCCAGGGGCTCTCTACATTTCACTTGAGGTTTCTTCTGGCTGCACAAAAAAAGAGAGTCCCTCAACTCTTTCTCGAAGATGGCTCCTAAAATAATCATTTACAGCTACACTGTTGTGATAGCAGTCATACTGCCTTTGTTTTAGAATAGAGAGGGAGTTGTGGTAAATAAAATTTCACAACACTGCGGTGCTTGCAGGCTCCTCTCCTGGCTCCCGGGCTGCACTGTGGAAGATGTGCAGTCTACATTTATCACCTCATCATCATCATCTTTTGGTGATTACCTAACCTCAGTCAGGAAGTCTGTGTGATCTCTGAGCATTCCAAGGCCTGGTTTGTCTCCCTGTTGTGTAAACCATAAGTATTTGGCCCCATGGTTGAGGATCAGTCTGTCGTCTGTGGCCTTAGTTCCAGCTATTCTTGGTCACATCTTTTTTTCATAACTGGTGTTTCAGGTGCTGAACATTAACAGTAGGGACTTGACGATTCAGTTTGGTATTCAGCTGCATCTTCCCCTTTCAAGAAAAAAAAAGAAGCATGGAAAAGCTTGTCTCATTTTCACTGGAAATGATTCTCACAGCACCTGGTTTCATGCATCCAAATTGGAGAGTGTCAGTGTGTGTTGGATTTACAGCAAATGTACATGCTCAGGTTCACAAATGTCCTCATTCCTCATAAACACATGGGCCTACTTTGAATGATCAATCTCACGTGTTATGTCATCATTCCAGCTTCCTCATTGCTTGCCAACAAGACTATAAATTTCTACATTTTTAGATCCCCGTTCTTAGCATTTACTATATGTGTGCAAGTCTTTGCTGAGCCTGAACACAGGATGGCAAGTCCCAGTGTTTCATGTGACTTGCAAATTTCCTCTTGGTGTTGCACATCTTTCCTTAGAAAGTCAGTTTTAGTAATTCTTCCTAATTGAAAATATCTTCAGAATACTGACCTGGAGTTGAAATAGATATGGGATCAACAGCAGCAGGGAATGTCTTTAAAACCCAAATATTCTCCCTCACCAAAATATCCTTCACTAACTCTAAGTGGCAGTGCAGGGCTTCATAGAGACAGAGCAGAACCAGAGATGGGGGAATGTCCTCACAGCCTGTGGCCCAGTATTTTAAAGATACTGGGAGTTACAGGATCACCTGTGTCTGTGTTTTAGATCCATGGGGTAATAAATGGCTGTTATTAAGAACTTACTAGCCAATTTAGATGATGTCTGCTAAGTGAGTTTAACAGGCTAATAGGTCCTCAGCTTAATTTCCTGTGTTATGCTGCATCACAGGCTGCCACTCACTTCAGAGACCAGTTAGTATCTGAAAAAAAATAACCCAACAACAAACAACAAACAAAAGCAAAAATAATTTTTTTGAGAGAATACAGTTTTCAACATCTAGATGAGTTGAGAAAGATGCACTCTCCACTGGGGCAACACCAATCAACATGCAAGTGTCAGCATAGTAGTGCTCATCACATAAATACAAATTTAAAGTGTTGCAGACAAGCTCAAAGTGACTGCACTTCAAAGGTGGATTTTACCAAATGAGGATAAGGAAAATTGTCTTCTTGGTTTTCATTCTAGGACTCTCTGTAACTGAGGATTTGCAGAGCGACATTCTCGCATTGCTGTGGCAGCTGGAGAGTGACTCACTTCTCAGCCAGAGCTTTTCATGCTCATTAGGATATTCTTCCAGAAAGATGTCTTTCAGAGTTGAGTAACAGTACCTGAATAAAAACTTTTAGTCGCTTTCAATTAAAGCTACTTTTTCTGAACTTCAGAGCTTTCCTGAATCTTGAATTTGGTGAATGGGGTTTGGAGTACATGATCTTCACAGGTCCCTTCCAACCCTAACAATTCCATGATTCTGTGAATCCTCTAGGTCTACTCACAGGCTTTAGTGCCTACATGATTAAATGCTCTGCAATTTCAAAGTGTTTCATAAATGGCAAATAACTGTGAAGTTTCAGGGACTAACACAAGCTGCTCCTGCAGGTAGCAGCAGTGTCACTGGAATTCACATTTTTTCTGAAACTTTTGGTGTGATTTTTCATCTGTTTGTGTAAATTAAGCCATCAGCTGCTCATTAGTCCACAGCCCAGGAGACTGTTGCTTAGAACCTCTGGTGTGGGTGCTTCATGCCTGCAAGAGGTAGAGTTTTCATCATTAAAAATAAGTTTAAAAAAGGAATATTAAATTCACCTACATACTGGTTTCTGACCTAATAAAAACTGCTATGCTAGAGTGAAAAGCCTTGCGTTGCTCAAAATTACTCTGCAATAATTAAAAGCTTGCAAAACATCCCTGCAAAGATGTGTGTTAGTACATGAGAAGGAGTGGAGCCATACAGCAGGAGGTTGCCAGAAGCTGGCACAGCCAGAGGGGAGGGCTCTGAGTTTCTGGGGTTCTGTGCACCCTGTGGCTGCCTCTTGGCTCGGGACTTCCCCTCCCTCTCTACCTGTGGGAGGGAGGCAAAGTCAGCAACCAAACACTGGTCAAAATAGCAGGAGTTACTTGACAGCGAGTGGTGATGTTTAGTCTAAAACTAATGAGGGTTTCCAAAAATCTTTCCTTACTATTTTTTGCATTTTACACTTATAGGAGAAAAGTAATCTCTGCTTAATTTGTGTGTTTATTGACAGTAACTTGCCATTATATTGTCTCCATTCATTACATTTATCATATAAGAGCAGCAATCCTTTCTCTCCACTCTGAATAAAGCAAATACTTTTATACAGTTTTAGATGGCAATATGACTGAGGCTGGAGTCACAAACATACCTTTAAATATTGTTTTTATAGCTGACTTTCTCAGTGACAGGAAGTTTGCACCCTGTAAAAATAAAATGAGGAAAAAATTGTAGCACAGCAATGGATTATAAGGATTTGTATTGTTCCATGAGTATTATTGAGTCTCTATGTGGTTAAACATGCAATTTAACGTTGTGGGATTTCTCCAATATGCTTTTAAAAATACATTATGACAGAACAATGAGCATGGAAAAAAATTTTTTATGGATGTAACAACAACTGATTTTAAGAAGAAAATGACCATAAAAATCAATAGAAAAAATCTAAATTTAGGTGGTGTTGGACTAGGTCCCAGCAGGGGAAACATTATTGTATGGACAAATTCACAAGGGAATATAGCAGGAATTGAGGTCAAAATGTAATCACCCAGAACACAGCTCTTCGGGGTGGATTATTTTATTCTCTCTCTCTGAACTGAAATACCTCTTAATGGTAATAAATCTCCTTATCCTGTGCTGGGAGTGTATTTGCCATAATGTATTAGAAGAAAGATCCTTAACAGCCTACTCACTTTTTCATAGGACTCTGGAAAATGTTCTGTGCTGCCTCTCCAATTCTGGCATAACTTTATTTTCAGTTGGAGATAAAATGGCCACTTGGAAAGAGTGGTAGGTGTTAAGTGCTAAGCTAGGGGTTTGAAATCTAACTAAAACTGAACATTTAAAGAAATAATAAGAAAGAGAAAGAGAGAAGAAACAGTAAAACAGGTGAAATAGCCTGATCCTGTAGAAAATAAGTTCAAAGGACTATAGTTATAAACACCTGTGAAAACAACAGCTCTCTGTGCCATCACAGTTTTATTTGAATTTCTGCTGTTTAATCTTTATTGTCCTTTTCATTTTTTTTCCTTCATTTTGTGTTTAACAATGACCTGTTTAAGGAATTTTCCATTTCTGCTGTTCTAGAAACTTTTGTTGACTCTGAGAATGACAATTTTGTGCCAACCACTTGAATGTTGCATCTTTTTATACCAACATGGATACAGTAAGTTAAGGTGTTGTATTTTTTCATAACTCTGTAATACTATTAATAGTGACTCTCTTACAGATGTACTACACAAAGGTGACTTCCATGTGTGTATTCACCTTCTCATACATGAATGAAACAGGCTGGCTCCTCATGGGGCAGCAAGGCGTGTGCTTCTGTTCTCCCTTGCAATCAGTGCGTGTTATTGCTACATTCCAAAGGAGCTCATTTCTTCATACAGAAATGCCCCCTCCCCCGCCAGAATAAGTATAATCTGTGTGTTGGTGAAGTCATGGGGCATGTCTTACTTGGTAGCTAACAGTGCTGAGGATAAGATTTGGTTAGTTTCATTTCACTTGAATTCCTGGCATTTTCTTTGCATATATCAGTACACCAACCATGACAGCCTTTTTCATAGGCAGCAGAAGGTCATATAAGTGTCAGAAATTGCTGTTAGCAGAAGTAATTAACACTGTCAAAACCTTTTCAGAAAAGCAAACTGAGAACTATTTAAGATGCTTTTAATGCTGCCCATCCTGTACAAAGAATGACTAATATCAGAATGCCAGAAAATTGTATCTTTTTTTCTCAGAAGAATTTATTGACCAGTTGATGAATTAATTCAGCAGCCATATTCTGTATATTATTACATTGCTTTAAACAATAGAATTTCTACTTAAATAAAAGGGGGACACGTATTCATCTCAGGCTTAGTAAAAAATGCAGTTGATTCCATTGTGTGAAAAAAGTCCATTGAGACTGAGAAATAATATCCAGGAAATATCATTTACCATCATCTACAACAGAAACAACAAATACAGCACACAAAGCTCTCGATCCCGGGAATCCATGGACAAAATACAGCTATAACAATACAGTGTCTCTTTCATTTCATGCTTTGAAAAATAATCAAACAAAAATAGTAATGCCATATAGCCAGGTTTCCCATTACAAAATAAATACAGTTTGTAGGGGGTACAAACAGTGATGCAAGGAAGCTGAAAAATGCAATTTTGACCTTGGACTCTTGCTCCAGGATGTTTGAATAACTCAAAGCCTGAAGTTGTATGTGTGACAGTCCACTGTGTGCATGAAGAGCCCTCTCCCACTAAATATTTTGGAATTAAGTGCCTGCTTAGTTAAGGCCTTTGGTTATTTCTGATGAACCTAAATTCAGTCAACCGACTCTAAAACTATTCTAGCAAGGTTTACCTCAGATTATCTGTTTAAATTCCTGTCTGCCTAATGCACCAGATTATTCTGGTAAGCCTTTGAACTCTCACACATCATAAACTCAGATCACTACCTTTAAAAAAAAAATCTCTTCTACTTAAACAAAAATGAATAAATCCGCTAAAAACAGAAAGACAAATTTGTAAGAAAAGAAATACCTGCAGCTTTCCTCTTGAAGGGGTTCAAAATCACAGAACCACAGTATCATTTCTGTTGGAAAAGCCCGCCAAATCATCGAGTCCACCCTTTGACCGATCATCACCCAATCAACTAGACCATGGCACTAAGTGCCACACCCAGACATTCCCTGAACACTTGCAGAGGTGGTGAATCCACCACCTCCCTGGACAGTCCATTCCAATGCTTAACAACTTTTTCCATGAAGGAATTCTTCCTAATGTGAAACCTGAACCTCCCCTGGTGCAGCTGGAGGCCATTTCCTCTCCTCCTGTCGCTGGGTGCCTGGGAGAAGAGGCCGACCCCCACCCGGCTACACCCTCCTTTCAGGCAGCTGCAGAGAGCGATCAGGTCTGAGCCTCCTCTTCTCCAGGCTAAACACCCCCAGCTCCCTCGGTTGCTCCTCGTGTGGCTCGGTCTCTAGAAGTCCTGTGTGTTGTGTTTAAAGCTGACAAGGCCTTCGCACGTGGTTTCGACTAAGAGGAGTTGAATTCAACCATCAAAACAAAAACATAATATATTTAATTGATGGCAGCATCAATATGTTAGGATAGTTAGGATAGTTGATAAACCTTTTTTGAGCAGATATGCTAGTTTACAGGCATTTTATAATTCCTATATATCACACACATAGTTTAAAAAATTCTGTCAGAGATAAGTGTCTCTCGTTATGAACACATTAATGAAATAAAAAATCTATGCAGGCACAATAATTCAATTTAAAAGTTAAATCCACCAAAAAGAACTTGTGATGATTTTTCAAGGGGTGCTCTGAAGCCCTATAGATGTAATTAAACTTTAAGCTTCTTATAAATCAGTGAAAAAAATTACAGGCTAAATTTTGGAAAATAAAGAAAAATCTCTGATATTTCTTCTCAAACTAAAGACACTAATTGAGAATATGACTCACCACTGCTTTATGTCAGTATAAATATCATTGATTTCTTTGAAATTACATTAGCATAAAACAGATGTAATATGTTGCAGTATATCAGGCAGGAGTTTATGGCACAATTATACTACTTCTACTAAAACAAATTATTGCAGCAGATATTCCTTGGCTCTATTCACAGTTGGCTGTGATACCTTTCTTGTAAATGTTCTACTGTTTGGTTTGGCTTTGTCTAAACAAATTAATTTCTGCAAAGCAACAGCGTGCATAAGAAATATCTGTCCTGAATTTTAGTAGGAAAGGGATTTTTGCTTGAGGAATTGCTATGTAGCAGTGTATTTGGGGTGGAAAGTTAAAAAAAAAGCCCAAAGTAATGCCAAAAACATTCAGCTTCATTCATTACAACAGAACAGAATTTTAATTTTTTCTTTAGATTTTTCTTTAAATTTTGGTTATTTTTTCATTTCATTACATATGTAAAAATTTGGTAGGATGCAGTTGTTTTGACATACTTTCTGTATCCTTCTTAATTCACCTTCCAAGGTCTAGAGTGGAGAGCATTTAATTCATTATTCATTCAGAAATTTGCTAGCAAATGTTTTTCAGTTTTCTATATTGAATATCTCTAAATGGGGTACTTTTAGGGGAAGAGTTCACTTGTTTGCTCTGAAGAATGCTTAAATCAAGGAGCAGTTTGCGTAGTTGAGTTTTTATCTCTTCCAAGGTTTAAAGCCAGACAAAGATCAAAGAGTGGAAAAGAAAGAAGTGACCATACATTTTTGCCAAGGCACTGGTCTGGAATGTGTGTATGTGTGTGTGTGTGTATATAGGGGGGAGATTTTAGATAGCATTGTCTGCTTGAGTTGACCTTGCAGGAGAGATGTGCATTACCAGAAAATGATTGACTGTCACTTTGCTGTTTACCAAGATTTTTCCAATAAAGGGAGACAAAAAGGGCTTAAGAAAAAGAAGATGCATGAGATAACTTTCTTTGCTAGAGAAGTAGCCTGTGTCAAGTCCTGGATGCATCAACAAAAAAGGGTTAAGGATACCATATAGGAAAGATGCATTGTTTGCTCTCTTTAACTTTCTCCCTGGATTTTGAAGGCCATTTAAAAACTCATAAGCTTCTTTGCCTTATAAAAGTTGGAAGTCTTTCTTGGAGAAATTTCTGAGCTGACAACATCCTATAATTAAGGATAGCCTCAACCTTAAGTGAACTGCCTCTGCAGGAAGTTTTCACATCCAGGCTGTGTTTGAGGGCATTGTTTAGGAAACAGCTCCGTAAGCCTCTGCCAGAAAAAGAAAAAAATCCAGCAACTTTCAATTTCTTAAACAGACTTTTAACAGGGCTTTTTTTGCAGCATGATGGACATAAAAAGTGAGTTGAACTAGGAAAAGGATAATTCAGAAAATATAATAGGTGTATGGAAATGGCTGTGCTCTGAAACAGAAAGTTCCATTTCCTGTCCCAAAACCAGATTTGTGAGAGAACTTTGAAGCCTTTCAGCTTTGATTTTTCTTTCATTAAAATGAAACTTTCATGTTTCTGCAAACAACATCACTTTTTACAAACTAATAAAATTGGAGATTTCAGCAGGAATACAAAAATTAAACTGAAAGAAATAAGCATAGTCTACTACACAGTATGAATATATTCAATTTTTAGAGACTCAAATGTATTTCACTACTTTTCTTTGTGCATTAGTTTTCTCATATCTTTCAGATGTTTTCTTTCATGTTATTACTGGATGGTAATGCATAGAATAATTGTCAACAAATTTTGAATACAAATCCAGTACTATCTTCCTATTATAAAAGTTGAAGAGTTTATAAAATATTTCTAAGGAAATTACTGATACGTTATTGTCTTAATCAGTAGCAGACATTTACAACCAGGATCACAGAACAGAAAAAGTTTAGATTGAACAAAGATGTATGGTGATAGTTTTTATCATTAAGCAATCATGTAAATAAAAAATAGAAACAAAATAAATTAAGTGGATATTTTATTCGGTTTGTTTGTTGAGGTTTTCTCTCTCTTTCCTAAGTAGATCAACTTGGTTTTTTTCATTGTCTTCACAATTATCTTCACTTTTCCATCATATTTTTCACCTTAGTTGTATGTATATTCAGAGGAGTCCTTTGAATGGCTGCTTTAAGGATTTCTCCTTCACACACAGACACAGAAACTTCCCTCAAGTTCAGCAGGTCATCACAGGCAGACACTCCTGCCATGAACACATCAAAGGAATGTTACTTACGCATTGAACTTGAAAAACCACAGACTTTCTTATCTCCTATCAACACGCCTTTGACTTGGGAATTGGTAACTGTAGTGCTTCATGGTGTTCAAAAATTGTTCAGCAGTGGTGTTTCTTCCACTGCTCAAATCAGACCTTTACACCATTAGTACGTCCCTCCATTATCTTAATCTGTCAGTAAATGTATCTTTTACATGTTCAGATGACATCCATTACACATGAATAATCTCCCTGAAAAAGCTGTGAAAAGACTCAACGTTTAGTGCCAGCTAGCCTTTACATCCTAGTGTCATAGTTTAACCACATCTGGGAGCCCATCCACACAAAACTGCTCACTCACTCCTCAGCCAGAGGGATCAGGGAGAGAATTGGAATGATAGAAAAGCTGGAAAACTCATGGGTTGAGATAAGACAGCTTAATAAGAAAAGTAAAAGCTGCGCATGCAAGCGAAGCAAATCAAGGAATCCATTCTCCGCTTCCCGTGGACAGGTGGGTGTTCAGCCATCTCCAGGTGTTTTGGGCCTGGCTGAGATGGAGTTTGTCTTTCCATAGCAGCCCTCGCAGTGCTGTGAGGCAGTGACCACTGAAGCTCCTGACCCTGAATATGCCTCCACGGATTCCTGGGACTTGGACTGTAAGTTAAGCCATCATGGCAGGAACTCGACATAAGATAAAGGTGGTACTATTGTCCGGGCGTTATCTCAGACCTGGGGCGAGGTAAACAAAACTGGAGGAGAAGAATGTATCACTGATAACAGACAAGGAAAGCCAGCTCAGCAACTGTGCTGAAATCAGCTCGGAGCGGGTAAAAGGTAATTCCGGCAGCGGGAGGTCACAACCCACTAACTCAAGGAAGCCACCAACTCAAAAACAGAGAAAGACTGAGCATGGGACTAATGAGCATTAGAAGTGAGGGAATCATTAACCAACAAAATAAGAGAATTGTTTAGCCAATGAGCATTAATTCCTTTGTTTGCTAAAATATATAACTATTGAAAAATTTTGAACCACCTTGGGACTTCCACCACTGAGAAACCCAGGGTGAAGGACCAAAAGGATGCTGCTGCATCTGTGGGTGGACTGTCTTTTGCTTGATCTGTTTCTCTCTTACACTCTCTCACTCCCCTGTCTTTCCTACTTCTCTCTAACTCTCTTCCTCATATTTACTATTAAATAAAATCCACATTATTGACTTTGGCATATGGTCTAGTTTGCATATTATTTTGGGCAGAGACAACTCTTACTAATCAGAACTTAACAGCACTGCATCAGGAAAGCTGGGTTCTATCACCTGTGGCAGTGACTTGGGAAGACAAACTCCAGCACTTCAAACATCCTTCCACTTCTGTTTTCCTCCCTCAGCTCTGCATGCTGAGCCATAGGGTGTGGGATATCCCTTGGGTGAGTTGGGGTCAGCTGTCCCAGCTGTGCACCCCAGTGCCCTCTCGGGCAGGGCAAGGTGAGGAGCAGAAAAGGCCTTGACTCTGTGCAAGCACTGATTAGCAATAAAGAAAACGTTCCTGTGTTATCAACACTCTTTTCAGCCCAAATCCAAAACACAGCCCCATACCAGCTACTGTGAAGAACATTAACCCTACTCCAATTAAACACCAGCATATAGAGCTGTTTTAATCATCAACAGTCTTTAGATTCCTGATTGTCCTGGTTCTGGCCAGGACAGGGTTAATTTCTGCAGTAATCAGGAGGAGGCATGGCTGGGACCCAGAGGTTATTTATACCACCTCAAGTCATTTTCCAGGAATGGGAGAAGGGGTCCCTGCTGGGTCTGGGTACTGTGGCGATGGGTGGGTGTTGTTGGGCTCTGTGCAGTGTGGTGGTGAGCATTTGCATGTGAATCATTCACCTCTCTTGTACTATTTTGCTACTAATATTGTTGCTGTTACTGTTTGTTTTCTTATCTCATTGCTGTTTCCAGTAAATGTCTTGTCTCAATCTGTGGTCTCTACATTTTGTGCCTCCAATTCTCCTCTTCTGTCCAATGCAGGGGAGGTAGAAGTGAAAACACTAAATTTGAGAACACCATTCCTAAACCTGACACATTTATTCAGTGTTATGTTAGGATGGATATCCAAAAATGTAAGTAATTTTCCAGTTCCAGAAATGCAGAAATATCATCATTTATCTAAAGATTCCTGAATTCATATCCTCTTGCAAAAATTGATTTTTTTTTTCAGTTGAAGCATTTTATCACAGAATTATAATTTATATAACAATACCTCTTGGAGGCCAGTATGTTTAAGAATAAAAAATTATCAACAACTTGAGCAGGTAGATTATATTTTCTATTTTTCTATATTTGGGAAATCCTTTTAGATTCAATTTTTTTTCCCTCTCTGAATCATCTATATCAATATATCTCCAAAATGTGATTGTATATAATTTACAATCCTTTTCTTTCTCTTTGTTGGAATATCTGATGTCCATTTACCTACTCCTCTGAGGTTAAAGAATACATACTGAAGAATCTTATCCATTATGTTACTGAATCAGGCATGCCTATAGATTAATCCAGTTTGGGGTGCTTGACTGTTCAATTAAATTAGATACAGAATAGGAAAAAGTAAATTGAATTATTGTGCCTGTATCTGTCTGTACCACTCAGCCATCCCACTTAAAGAATTATAGAATGGTGAGTGGAAACAGCAGTATTTTTCTTGATGGTGGACCCTCATCTGTAGAGAAATAGGGAATTACATCCCTTGCCACAGAACTTTTGTTCTGGGTTAGTTAATCTGGCTTCTACAGGGTTAGAGCAAATCTACAGGGCTGCTCACAGCAAGTGTGAAAGTGTCCCGGGTCCCAGCCCACTCACTTAATTCTCTTCACTGAAAAGTCATTGAAACTAAAGAGCCTTTTTGCCCTGGTCCTTTTCCTGTTGCTCATACTTGCAGGTAAAGAAGCAGTGCCTGGAGTGGTTTCCTTTTTAGCTGTTTCCTGCTTCACTGCACTGCCAGAGTGAAGGCCTTTCTTTCTGGTGGGAACAGCCTTCTGCCAGTATATTTGCTACTCTGTCTGCAGTATTGCTACAGGCCTATCTGTTAAATCTTAAATACTAATGAATCATTAAAAAGGGTATTAACATATTTGCTGGCCCTATATGTGTGTCTTATTCTTCACAGTTTTATAGCAACTTCTATTAAAAAACCTCATTACAGAGATTATTGTGACATGCTTTGAAACAGCAGCATTCATTACGTATTATCTATGTATTGGAATTTGGGAAATTAATGCACCAGGAAATGAAATGACTCACCCAGGGCCTCTGAAGATGTATGTTCAAGTCATGATTAAAATCCAAGCTGTAGATCTGCATTGTGTTTGCTGCACAGTCTTTTTTGCTGTTTCTCTTTTCTTTTTTTTTTTTTTTAAACCACATCCCAGAGTTTTACATTGAGCTGGAAAATTCCCCTGCACTGCTTTTATTGTCAAACTGTTATTGACATTTAGCCAATTACATCAGTTAAACAGGGCTTGTTTGTGAGCATTCTCTTCCTTTGCTTTGGGGTTCAAAGGATATAGAGAATATGGGATAACTGGGAATGAAGAGCCAGGCTGCAGGGAAGGGTGGGCAGAGAAATGGAGAGGCAGAAACCAAGGAACTGCTCAAGTGATGGAGTGACTGTGACATGTGCTGCTGCTGCTGTTGTGAGTCTTGTATTCATGGATAGTCAGAGATACATGGATTTTCCAGTCTTTCAGTGCTGGTGGGGTAGGGAGAAAAGAGGTTTAGAGGTAAGGGAGGAATGAGGAGAGGCTAGAAGTGAGGGAGCTGCACAATGGGCTTTCCCTTACAATATCTGCTCTGGTATGTGCATTGCCCAGGAGGGTAGGGTGGAGGTGGTGTGTATTTATCTTTTTATAGGTTACATTTTATGTAAAAATATGATAGTTTTATGTGCCTGCTCCCAAATTTTACCAGTGGAATCAACTTTCACAGTGCCTGCAGCTTTCTGATTTATGGTTTGTAGGTGTATTGTCCATGTCTCTAGAGTGGATTGGTCCTGGTGTCCAGAGGGGACCTGAACTGCAGCCTTTACGGGGAGACCCAGTAATGCCCTGGTTACAGGCTCTTTTTTTGGCAGGTATGATGAGGGACCCTGTTCTTGGGGCTAGCTGCCCAAGAATTCTTGACATTTGTAGTAACTCTCTCTGTTGTAGAGCAAATAAATGTCCTTAGACATCAACATATCATCAATACTTAGTCATCATGTGAGGCTAGAAATTTATTTCTTAACTTCTATTTTCCTTTCAATGCCAGATGTAGAGAAATGAGCAAGAAATTCAGAGCAATAAAATTTCAATTTATCTATATAGACAGATAAGGGAAGAATAATTTTCATTTAAGGGATTATGTCTTTATTTTGAAGACTTCCTGAATACATCTTAGCTTTAGTTTGAGAAAANGGGACCTGAACTGCAGCCTTTATGGGGAGACCCAGTAATGCCCTGGTTACAGGCTCTTTTTTTGGCAGGTATGATGAGGGACCCTGTTCTTGGGGCTAGCTGCCCAAGAATTCTTGACATTTGTAGTAACTCTCTCTGTTGTAGAGCAAATAAATGTCCTTAGACATCAACATATCATCAATACTTAGTCATCATGTGAGGCTAGAAATTTATTTCTTAACTTCTATTTTCCTTTCAATGCCAGATGTAGAGAAATGAGCAAGAAATTCAGAGCAATAAAATTTCAATTTATCTATATAGACAGATAAGGGAAGAATAATTTTCATTTAAGGGATTATGTCTTTATTTTGAAGACTTCCTGAATACATCTTAGCTTTAGTTTGAGAAAACAGATGTGTGAAAAATTTCATTTGTAATAATAATACTAAAAAGATTAACATATGTTTGTATTTTTCCTTTAGATTTTGTGGAACACCAGTCATCTGTACACTACTATATGCATATGTGTTATTGCATAAAGAATAATATTTCAAACTTTGTTTTTTTGCCTTTTCTCCAACTGCAGTTAGAGATTTGCCAGCTAGGAGGCTAAAGATTTAAATGTGGGATCCATATAGTTCCAATGTAGCAGACTTAAAGGCTGTGATGCCACGCTGAGTCCAGGAATCTGACCCATTTGACTCATAAATCCCTTCTTTTCCAATACAAAATCTGCAGTATAGTATCTGATGCTTCCCATTTCCTGCTTTGCTTATCAGTAGCACTTCTGTGTTTCCTGAGACAAGCTAAATGTAAAAGTTAATCTTTTGATCTGTTTGAAAAGATAACCTTGTCATGCAAATAAAACCAGGCTCAGTCTCCAATTCAATTCTCTTCCATTTAGATTTTTATACTGAGCATCAGATGGACTACTGGCTATCTATACCTTGTGAATTCAGATTTTGGATTGTCCAGGACAATTGCTCAATTAAAATGCAAGTGACTAATAGTCTAAGAAAACATGAAGCTGCTTAAAAAAACCTTGTCCTGTTGTGAGATTTTATTAATCCTCCAAGCTTGCACTTCTGTGAAACTCTAGCACTTGAGGAAATTCACAGAATATTGAAGTAATTAAAATAAAAACAATACACAAATTAAGAGACAAGGTCAATAGAAATTAGAATGAGGAGTCAGTTGTGTTAAGTATAATTTGGAAAACTAAGCTCAGGCTTTTAAGAAAGGATTTTGATTATAATATTTTACTGTTTTTTAAAAATCTTGATTTGTAACACATCTGGTGAACCTGTGAGTGAGGCACTGGAATAGGTTTCCCCGAAAAGCTGTGGATACCACATCCCTGGAAGTGTTCAAAGACAGGTTGGGTGGGGCTTTGAGTAACCTTGTCTAGTGAAAGGTGTCCCTGCCCATGGCAGGGGGGTAGGAACTAGATGGTGTTCAAGGTCCCTTCCAGCCCAAATCATTCTATGATTCTGTGATTCTATGAATTCAAAGTATACGACTTCCTCATAAAACAAAATAACAGTCTAGGAGACTGTTTAGGAGAATACGTCATCCACAACAATTGCACTTACCTACAACAGTGAACATGATTTCCCACACAGGAGAAAAATAAGAAGTCACTTGTAAAAGCAAAAAAAAGTACAAGGAAAGAAAAATGGAAAATAAAAATCAAGGTTTATTGCCTTTTCACACTGAAACTCTGATCTCTTCTTTTCCAGGGAGTCGCCTTCCATAAGATGAAAATTAATAAAATATCTGAAATGACTGTGAAAATTGTTGTAGATAACAGGAACACAAGAATCATGTCAACTTAAGAGATTGTGAAAAACAAACTCTATAGTTTTATTTTTTCTAAATTTTGACAAAAATACACATTATTATTAATATATTTATATATTACCTTTTATTTCGTTCCAAAAGTAAGTACATTCAAGTAGTACCTCTTTTTGAGTTAAAAAGTGGTGTAGAGAAGAATTTTTTTATTACTTCATCATTTGGTGGATTCTATTTTTTGGCAAGGTAAAGCAGAAATAAGTGCAGCTGCAACAATGAGGGGATTACAGATCTAACTGGGAAGTAGCAAAACAGAGTCATTGGAAATACTGAAAATCATAGAGTCATTTAAATTGGAGAAAACCTCTATGTTGTATTATCGTAAAACCTGCCTACTGTTATACAGATAAAAATATACAGATTTTGTTTTCCAGACATGTTGTTGCATTGTGGAAGGTGTTCTAAGCAGCTCTAGTGCTGAGTCCTGCTCAAGCTTGTGCAGGCTATTAGTCACCTGAAATATTAATTTCTATTGTCAGCTTTTGTTCAAATTACATTTAGTTATTCATTTGAGAATTTTAATAAATTGAATCAAGCTTAGTTTTGACTTCAGATTAGTCATATTGTTCCAACTTCAAACAGTTCCATAAAATTATGGTCTGATGAGGTGTAAAAATGCTTGCAGTTGTCCCAAGAAAATCCATTAAAAATGTAAGAGTAAGGCTTGTTTTGACAAATTTCAACATGAGTCATGAATACTCAAGATTCTTACACCTTTGAACAAGAATTTTCAAGCTGCATAATTTTGATCCCAAAATAGTTCTTCATGGCATGTTATCACAAATAAATTCTCAGACCTTAAGATGTTACTTTTTATAACTAGTCACAGATTTATGACCTGTAATATATAGAAACTGTTTTATCTTCTCTTGAGATTTTGTACTCCCTGAATAATAGATAAATGTTGAACTACAGTGTCTGAAAAATTTAGTTCATTTTGAATACATGTAATGAAAGAATTCTGTTTTCTTCTGGTGATGAAACCTAAATATCTCTTCTTCATCAGTTATTATAGTATTCATGCATATTGCATTCATTAGTAATGAAAACTTTGTTCTAAGATAGATTGTAGTAGGAATTTAGACAGTCTCTGATGCAACTGCACTGAGGGCCTCCAACTTGGTGATTTTTGGAATGTGAAAGTAAATAGCTCATGGTGTTTTTCATATTCCAAAAGTGAAAACAACCTGTGAGAGGGGTGCTTGTTGTGCAGAGATTGAATAAAATCATGTGACATTGTAGACACTAATTCCATGTTCTTCAAGTTGGACCACACCACGTTCTTTTTATTGTTGACCTCCGGCTTTGTGGAAGCAAGGTTGCTCTTTTATTCCTAGCTAGCATCTTTCCATTTTTTATCATATCATGACAGATATGCAATTCACAAGTGGGACTCGAACAAATTTTAACTGTTCAATGACATTAACAAGTTAGAAGTAATAATAATTTGTAGGGTTTACTGGGTTTTTTAGCAAACTTTTTCTTCAGTGCGTTGCTTGTAGTGCTGCCAAAGTTGTTTCTGGCTTTGTCTATAAATTAAATTTTAATTATGATAACTCTGAAACTGAATTTCTGTGTGTGCTTTAGCCAACATGGAAGGATTCATCTGCAAAGCTTACTGAGAAAGTGAAACTGCAATGTATATGTCCCCCCAAAGAGCTCCGACAATCCAGGCACCCTGGATGAAATTTCATGTAAATCATAAAGAAAATATAGCTGCCTTGCATCCAATCTATGGCATACATGACAAAGACAAATACAATAGAAGAATTTATTTTGGAAACTCTTTCAGGACAAGTCCTTATCCTTCATCAAAAGCATTTTGGAGGATGATGGTCTCCATCGTTGTGGTGGGTTTGCATTTCTTAGTGAATTTTTTCTTTCTTTCTTCCAATCGGTTACCAGGGAGACAGCTGGCAGGAGCGGGGTGTAGCCCATATGTAAATGGTGGGTGATCAAGGCACAAAGGGATGGTTGATCACCCTGGCTGAGTCGAGTCTTNTCACCCTGGCTGAGTCTTTGATATGGTTCTGAAAAACACAAAGGGAGGTGGGGAATGGTGTGTGTGTGGGGGAGTGGGAGGAGAGCCTCTCCGCAGCTGGGAAGGAGCTCTGGGACTCACCGCCTCTTTGCCCGGCTTGGGGACATGTGGTGTGGCGTTCTGGGTGTGGGAGTTTGGCTGCCCGGTTTCCTAGGATTCCCTCCCTGCTGTTTTCGCTGGACAACGGCATCATCCGCTGCTATATCATTGCTGCCAGATTCTCCCCATCTGAGTGAG